>JANZLX010000213.1:47248305-47259785 GCA_025531955.1 Erythroxylum orinocense | reverse complement strand
GTACAATATGTTATCGTGAAAGTTCAAAGGTATAATACTCCTATCCCATTAGCTTCAAGCTGCAGAAAAAAAATGAAGACGACGAATAGTTCTTAAATCCCAGAACATGGAAGTGTAGGGTTTTGAGAGAGCCTGGGGATAAATTAGATAGGATTTAAATGAGCCCATATATAACTAAGATATCATATTTCAACCCAAAACTTTAAAGCATTGAGTTATGAGCCTTATTTTTGTATATAATTCACTTTATCATTATGTTTATGTCTCTTTCCAATGTAGAATGATTCCACTTGTGAATTTCACATACCTCTCCCTCACAAGTAGATCTATCCATATTGTACTAACTCTTCCTCAATTCACTGCTTATGCGAAGTTATTTCAGTTATTCTAAACCAAATTCATGAATTTCTATTCATTAGACTTTCTTCAACCTAACCTTGATACTAATGTAGATTTTTTTAAGAGTCTGGGAAGAAATTGGACCGGATCCAAATGAGTTAATATAACTAGGACATCATATCTTAACCTAAAACTTTAAGACATTGAGTTATGAACCCTATCTTTATATATAATTCACTTTGTCTATGTCTTTTTTCGATTGGGATAACTCTACTTCTAAATTTCCAATAAGAATTTCATGTACTAGCATCATTAATCCACAAATCTATCAACATTACACGTTTCTTACAGCTACTTGCTTGGAGACACTGGTTGCCACTCCAATAATACACAATTAACTAAAATTACGTGCAAATGATAAGGTGGAATATGTTGGATTTGCATAAGACAGTTGTCTGAAGAAATTGAGAATGGTCAGTTTGAAATTTTGCAGAAGACTAGCATTTCATATCTCCTAGTTCTTAGCAAAGGCTAAACCATGCAATTCTTCTGCTTCAGTCAGCTACCATTTCTGTCTTGAGCAAAGCTACTCTTGGAAGCTAGTAAGCAATTTGGATGGCGAGAAGTAGAAACTTGATAGGTTCCATCATGACAAAGAAGCTCGGAAACGAGTCTGTCTTAAGATCTTATCACTATGATCATCTCAAATGTTTTTGTCTTGATGACTCTTTCCTTCCATTGTAACAGTTGAATTAAGCTCTAAATGCTATAATGCTATCCCACCTGAGTTCAGTACAACTTCCTCATTGCTTGATGTTATAGCATCAACCCTACTTCATTCTTGAAGAGTAGCAAAGAATTATAAGAGTCAGATTCTGAATAAACCAATTCAAACTTGAAAAGAGAAATCCTTTCTGGTTCTCGAAGAATGAGGGATAAAAGGATTCATGGAGAAAGATTTCTTTGTTTCAGAAGAGTCCAGAAACAGCATCTCAGAGAGGATAGATACGGGTGCGCAGGACAACATTATTGGCCCTGTAATCCCTGGGGCCATTTTTTTGTTGCAGCAGAAAGAAAACCTTAGCAGAAACTGCAAAATGTTCCAGAGAAGAATTTCTGCTCTGATGGTCATCCACGGCTGAAATCTTATCTTCTTCACAAATGCCTAGAAGTTCATGAAAATAATGCTGATTCTCAAACGGCGCTCTGTCGTCCTTTTATCCAGGCATTCAGTCCTCCATTTTTTGCTTATCCTGTGTGTACGGTCATGCAAGTGCTACATTGTTTTAAAACATCATGCAAAATATATTACTGCATTTGACTCCTCATGATGAATTGTTCACAGGGTGCAAGGCTTCTAATGTCATTCGCAGACACCAAACAATGTCACACATCAACTCATAAGGAACAAATCCAAAGAAACAGAAAACATGTCAACTAATTAAGTAAAAGGAAAGGAACTAGCAAGCATACTAGAAATTGAAAGAAAAAAACGAGACCTATACACATGATATTATATCTTCACCTGCATGGGTGGTGTGTACAATTCGAGAAACCAGTTACTGATTCTTCTGAAATGACCAGATTCAAGACATTGAACTACATTAGGCACGAAGGCCTATTGATAAACAGTAATAGTTCTTGATCCAACTTTTGATCAATGTCAAAAAAGAAGCCTTTACGTCACCTTGGATCACCAGATCCTGAGGAATGTATAGCTGGTGAACATCTTGTCAAGCATCTGATAACGGAAATAGTTCACCCAGTTGTCCTCTGTGACTTATCTCAAAGTTCAAGCATGCACAAATTGATGGAGCACAACATGACAACCCCAATGAGGGATACTGCATGACATGTCCAATTTTTTTTTATGTTACTTCCCATGAATTGTCAAATTCCTTCCATCTCATTCGTTACTGATAATATTATCCAGAACGCGAATTGGCCCCAAATGACCTAAGCTGTTAAAGAAGCCTCGAACCAACACATCCCATGTAGCTCTATTGGGGAAGATATGTACATTAAGCATTTTATCTAGGTACAAGATGGCTTCTTCTATCCCAATGCAATTACTGACACCCCATATAAGATCTGTGTACGTAATAATGTCCGGAGACCACTCGCCTCCAGCACTTAATATATCTACAAGCTGGATGGCAGCCTGAACCTTGCCCTGCCTACAGTAGGCATATATTACAGTGTTATATGTGACATTGTCAGGCTTTACACCTTTTACTAGCATCTTCCCAACAAGCTGAAAAGCCTCCCCAAACATTCTGGCATGAGATAATCCTGACAAGACAGTGTTGTAACTCACTGAATTAAGTTCAATCTTCTTCTCATCCATCTCCTTCACAAGCTTAACAGCTTCTTTTATTTTGTTTTTTTTGGAAAAGCCATTCAGCAGTTCATTATAGGTCGTCACATTTGGAGAACACTTGTATTTACTCATTTGATCAAGCATTTTCACAGCCCAATCTACTCTTCCATAATCACATAAACCTTTAATAAATGTATTGAAAGTGACTGAATTTGGCGAACAGTTCCCAGCTGCCATGTTGTCTAAAAGAGAATGAGCTTGATTGAATAAACCAGTCCTGCAAAGAACATCCACCATACACGTATAAACAACCACATTAGGACGGCAACCGCTTGAGATCATCCTATTCCAGGTTTCGGAGGCCCCTATTAAGTTACCAGCTTTTGCAAAGCCATCTATCAGGGAACTATAAGTAGTGACATTCGGGAAGCAGCCATTTCTCTCCATCTCAAAGGAGAAAGATACACCTTCCTCCATTTTGCCACATGAGCAAAGACCATGTATTAACACGTTATACGCAATAACATTGGGCTGAGATCCTTCTCGAATCATTTGATCCCATAAATCAAGTGCTTCATACAACCTCCCTTCCACAAAGTGGCCCTTTATCAAGGAAGTATACGTCTGAACATTGGGGATACAACATCTTAAAATCATCTTCGCCAAAATAGCAAGAGCTGAGTCCACATTTCCCATATCAGATAAAGCATTGACAAATGTTGAGTAAGTAATAACATTGGGTTCCATTCTTTCATCCTCCATCTGTCCTAACAACTCAAAAGCCTCCTTCATTCTACGTTCTCTACAAAACCCATCTATCAGAGCATTATAAATAGATACAGTCATCTGAAATTTCTTGGCAAGCTCCCTCGCCTCATCCACGTTACCTAGCTTACACATAGAAGATACAACAGTTGTATAGCTAACAACGTCAGGATCACAACTTTTATTTGACATTTCAACTAGTAACTTGCATGCCCCATCCACTCTATTATTTTTACACAATGCCTTCAAAAGAATGTTATACGTAAAAACATTAGGTTCTATACCATCTCTCTTCATGTTGCTGTACAATGAATTGATAATCTGAAACCTATTCTCACCAAGCAATGCATCAAAGAGATGATTGTAAATCTTAACAGTTGGCTTGCACCCAAATTCCCCAATCCTATAAAACATTTTCAGTGCTTGCTCGGCCAAACCCACCCGCCGAAAAGTATTTATAACAGCTACAAACAATTCCTCACTACAGCTAATCCCTTCCAGTTTCATCTGCTGTAAAAGGTATTGGACACTATCCACTTCACATTCGTGACCAAGTCTCATGATCATGGTTTGGTATGTCAATGGAGTATGAACAAAAACCATAGAATTAGCTATTGATTTAAAGTAATCTAGTGCTTGTACAATGTCGGGTTCATTCTTTAACCTCCTTAGAACATCAGATTCTTCAAAAGGTGCAAGCTTTGACTCATCCAGGGGTTTGTTGTTGGAACTCAGAAGCGGGTTTGAGCTCAAAACAAAAGGGATAGCAGGTTTTTGAACTTTTAACAACAAGGAACATCCTTCTTTCAAATACATTTCAGAACAAGTAAACCTTAAGTTCAATACACAACCAAGCAGCTTATTGACACACAGCACAAGAATGATCAAAACCTAAACAACCTATCAAGTTATAGGAAAAGTTTCAAACCTCAGCTTACACCAGACACAAAGGCAGCAGAAAAACCCGAGCTTTCCGAGTATTGGGCGAAGACCGCTTAGCATAGGAAGAAACACAGTTGTCACAGGATGTCGTTTAATGTAGGGGAGAAACTATAAATCGGAAATAACACGAGGGGCTTAAAGTAAATATAATACTTAAAGTGACATCATGACAATTTATATAAAGATTTACATCTCTGAGGAACAAGGAAGGAGTCAAAAGTAGTAGAGTTCTACAGTCGCAAGTTACTAGGTAGCCGCAAATCAAGGTTCGTGTACTTCCATTTTTTTATTTTCCAATTAATTTTACTTGTTTTGAATTTTCGAATCCTGATCTTACCTTTTGCGCTTTTTTGTTTCTATTCGTAGTTATTACTGGTTTTTACATACTCTGTGGATCTATTAACAAAGATGGAGTCTTGACTGCTCTCTGAATCTAATTACTTAGTTCGGTTTCATATGTCTTCCATTTCAATTTTTTCTTCTACTTTCAATGTAAACAACAGGATTAGAGCAAGCCCAGATCACAATTTTCAGTTTTTCTTCCTTTTCGTCACATTTTGCAACAATTGATTGATTTTCGAATAAGCATTTGGTTTTCAATGAAGAAATTAGGGTTGTGATTTTGATTTCGCTTGTTTTATGACTCCTAAGTTTAGAAGGAATGGCTGGGCAGACAGAGTCGAGTGCTTATGATAAGAGATCAAGTGAAGCCACCAATGATCTGCAAACATTCAATGCTGAAAATCTGCAGAGCAACATGAAAGTTATATATTACAGGTTTGTTCAACAGTTGGGAAAGACTTAAGAGTACAGCATCTGGAATAATTTGGACGGTTTTCGAATTTACATATATCCCGTATAAGTTTAACTTCTCGTGCTAGTCTTTCAAAAAGAATCTTATCAGTTATCTATATATGATGAATGGGTTTCAGTATGAGATTGTAATGCAATAAAAAAGGATGCAACTTTATCACAATCATTAAATTGTTAAAAACAAACAATTTCAAACTTGATTTAGAACAAGCATTGCCCTCAATTGATAAGGTGTTTGATTCGATGTGGAGTACCTGAGACTGAGGTGTTTTTTCTATGTAGCCGAACATTTCTATCCATTGTCGCCGGAGTAATAGCAGGAATTATGGGATTCACCGGCCTGTCTGGATTTATCTTATATTTCCTTATCATGGCAATCACCTCGATCGGACTTGTAGCTAAGGCGAACTTTTCTATCCGGTCTTATTTCGACTCTTGGAATCAAGTTGTACTCGATGGCTTTTTGGGTGGACTCATGGTATGTGTTTTCTTCTTTCTGGTTATTTTTGGTTTTTCAATCTATTTGTTTGGCCTTCTTTATTGTGATGTTCTTTGGCATTTTAAGTTCCTATACCTTGAGAAACAAAGTCTCCTACTTTCTTAGTTTGTCCTCCAACATGTTGGGAAGTATGGTAGCATGGGATAATACGAATGGCTCCGCTAGAGACACTCTGAAACTGTTTGCATTGATCATGCCTTACCATTGTAACATTAAAGATTGAGCTCACCCATCGGTGGCATCTGTGCCACCTCTTAAAGGGTATATGAGAGCCAATATTACTAGGAATCGAAGGCTTTCTATAGCACTGCCGTCTCTTCGTTCCAATTTATATCAAACATTGCATTAACACGTCTCCTCATTCCAGTTTATATCAAACATAGTGTTAACACTTCTACTCTGATTTCGCAGTCGTTCGTGCTATTCTGGACGTATCCTTTCACGAATCGAGATACTTCATAGTTATCAATGTTTTGCATTCAGTCACCAGATTAATAGTCAATCATTCACTTTAAGAGGTCTCAGAATAAAGTATTACATTTTGGCTTTACCTTTTCATTTCCTTGACATAGATAGATTTGCATATGATATTGTGCACATTTTCTAAAGAGGTATCTGCTACACCTGCAAATGGAAGGAAAGCTCTGGTGCTGCCAATTAAGCTACATGCCTCTACTAAGTTGCATTCGGGGAAATCTGAGTCACTCCTTTTGATGCTTTTTGGTATGATTGTAACCATCAGAACACAATTATAAAGGTTCCCGAAACTTTGTTTCAGTTTATCCACAAAAGTTGTTTAGAGGTGGGAAAGGTTTAGTTTGTAAACATTGTGTGAAATATTCTTAGTGCTCAGACGAATCTGTTCATGGATTTCAGCTATTAAGTTGCAGAATCTCAACTTATTGATCGATGCTACAGACGTACGAGCACATGTAATAGAGAATTGTGTATTTGATTTCAATTTGCTACATGGGATGAAGAAATGAAATAATGAGATAGAAGATGACCTATATCGTGGCATTATCCTTTCATCAACTCTTCACCTATACAAATGCATGACACAAAATTTAAGACCATAATCTTCATCTTCATCTTGTTCACTGACCCACCGAGGAACTTTAAGGTAAATCCTCCGTACAGGTTCGAGTCTGCAATCTAGGCAAAAACCATGACACCTTCCATGTCTTTCACTGAACTTGCGGATATATCACGCCTGTGAATTTGAAGTACATTAGTCAATTTGCGCATTTCTATAATCATCTGTGTCATGGATAACACAATGTTTATATGCCACAATGACCGATTAGTTTAGATAGTAACACTTACCAGCAGTTGAGGGACTTTTAAGAACACAAAAGAAACCGAGTATAGAAGAACTGAAATCACTGCGGCTGTAATTACGTTGTGAGTAAGGCGCTTATCGTCTTTACTGGGTAAGAATGCTATTTTCAATGTATTTGTCAACTCGAAAAGTCTGTAAGAGACCTAAACAAAGGGAGAAAAAGTCTTTATTATTGTAGAACTGTCTAATGAGATCAAATTGATCGATTGTATACTTACTGCAACGTAGATAGAAGTCATTAGCATGAAGTTTAACATAGGGTAGTCTGGGATAAGTGATAGCAAGAGTTTTGGTTGCCCATCTGGAATGCCTGATCTGCAAATGCATTGCAAGTGAATTAGGAAGCAGCATGGGTAGGTCCATATGACTAACAATGTGAGTGCATATCGACATCAATTCTGAACTAGAAAAAGTTTTACAGGAATTCTTCACCGTACCTTAACCATATATGTATCTGTGAAATGTATGTCTCCAGTGTTACTTTTCCAAGCCATCTAGTCCACACAAACAACAATGCCAAATTAGGGAGGAATATATCCAAATTCACTAGACAACAGTCAATTTTTTCTGACGGTACCACAGTAGATGGACAGGGGGGAGAAATCAGAAAGAATCAACCATGAAGTGACTTACGCAAAAAGAGTCAAAGTGTAGCTGCGGAAGTATTGAGTGACATTCCTCAAACATATATATACACTAATAAACAAGAAAAGAAAGAGACTAATGTTAAAATCAAAACAAGAAGAAAGGAAATAGGATAAGGAAGAAGAGTAATTATAGCATACGTAATTGGAATCCATGAGGTATAAGGATGGTATTTGTTGTAAGTAATCTTGTCCAGCTTGTAGATGTGTTCATACCACAAATATCCCACCTAGGTATCACAAGAATGGTCAGCAGAGGTAGTATAGTAACATCAGCTCGACAAGAACACTATCCCAATATATTCATAATACCACTAGGGCTGTGGATGCTACAGCAGTTTTAATAGTTATCCTCTGCTTCACTTCAGTTTCTTCCAGTTTCTCCATCCACCTCTCCACCTACGGTAGCAAATGCAAATTATTTATCTAAATAGAAAAGCATTTCTTCCAACTATACTTCATTGCGTAACTACGTGGATGGAATGTCAATGTGATGCAACTTACAGTTGGATGATAGTAGGCATATATCATCCCAACGATCCAGATATAGCGATCAAGGCCTGAACGAAAATGCCACTCATGCAAGCGAGGAAAATCTGGTTTTGCAGGGTCAGTGTAACCTGCAAGGTTTTGAGGGAGAATGAGTACAACCATGATGGGCTTAGCAAAACAATTAATTTTTGGCATACACACCAAGAAGGAAAGTGAATGGACTCCAAATCAGTTCGAAGACTCCAGGAACCTCCCACATTAGAATTACCACCAAGAAGCAGGCAATAATTTTCACAGCGATTACCGATCCTATCTCATTGTACTTGTTCAAAATACCAAGTGCCCCATAAACCATAAGAGTGAAAAGCGTGTGCATCGGACAAATGTAGTACAGCATATAACTGTTGTTAAGCACGACGCAGCAGAACAGCACCAAGAAATTAAGCCGCCACATCATCTGATCAACGACAAATTCTTACAACTTGAAACTACCCAATTATTGACAACATTTGGAGAAAAAGTCTTTTTAAGTCTTCAAGGAAGAGCGTACCTGTGCAAACCTTGAAAGACTGAAATCTTTGCGAATATAATAATATGAGAAATTCCCAAATCCAGTCATCCATACATATGCAGCAATAAATAACCTAATAGCATTGTAGATTTCTGTTGCAGCAAAGTAATGGTACATCAAAAACAATACCTGTAAGATGGAAGAAAAATAAGTGAGACTAACAACAATAACATGCCAGTAGAAATGAACTGAACTCATAAGTGAACAAGCCCATACAGATAGAGAGTTTCAAGAAATCTATTATCTTTTAATACTAAAAAGGACACAGGAAGTTGAGAAGTGGTGAAACTTGAACCTAGTGATGCATAAAACCAACTCAAATTTGTTTCTCTTTACAAAACCTACAAAATTATCTTCATGACATACTTCCATACTAAATTTTGGAAGAGTAACAAACCTGCATCCAGCCTTTCCACTCCTCAGTTTGATGTCTATTTAAATAAAGGATTGATTTCCCTGAGAATGGTGATCGATCGTGGTGTATCTTGAAAGAGGTTACAGCTGAAACTATGATGAGAAGGAAGTAGAGAAACAAAAAGAGATCCCGGTTATAGGTCTGCACAGATAGATAATGGCATGAAGTTAGAAGCAAATCAGGAATATAAGTTCCAATAATATATTTGAAGGCATGTCAGCTCATTCTTCTCCAACAAACTTGGCACGATACATTTGAGGAAAAAATAGATTTCACACAAGCTACATCGTGTTTAGTAAAATAATATAACATTAAAAATTTATCAGATACCTTCTTTGACGAGCCCAAAATATCCGTACGGTCACAGATGTAGAAGTATGCCATAAAGAAACCAAACTCAGATCTGAATGGAGAAAGAGAATACAAAAGTTCAACAAACACAAATTCATATAATTTCACAAGCAAAACTATTCTTAATCAAATAAGCTCACATGGCCCGAAGCGTCAATCTGTTCTCGATTAAGAAGTGCTCATCCATCGAAATGAACCTAACCAACAATAACATGAAAAAAACAAGCATGCAAATTAAGTAACACGAGATCTCAACAACAATACCTCAAATCAATAATCACGAACCTGAAGATCGGAGAAAAGGCTGGTGAAGCACTAGGTCGAGGAGATGCGGAGTGGAGACCTCCTCCTTCAAGCAGAACAGCGCTATCATCCTCTTTAATCGTCTCATCACGCACCTCCACTAAACCGATATCAGAATGCCTACTATGACAAACACCAAAGCTTTTCTGTTGATGGGAGACATCATTAAAACATAAAGAAAAACGCGCCAATTAAACAAACAAATCAAACTCACGCTTTTTGTTGAGCAGCAGCCTTTCTCTTATACTCTAGAAATTCGGAGTAAATCCATGCAGCAATTACAGGTATGATCCCAAGAGCAAACGAGACCTGCAAAATCAAAACCGTTGCCACATCCAAAACCCAAAAACTTCGATAAAAAAGCGAGAAAACTCTGCACATGACAAGATCCACAAGTACCTGACCGGGAGTGATGGGACTGGTGATCGCCATTACCGTTTGCTACAACTCACTGAAGAGAAGAGAGCATTTGAAGCGAAACCGAGTGGCGCGATAACCAGATCTGGAGGTGTACGGACGAGGCGAGCCGCTAGATTTCTGGACCGAATCTAGCGGGTTGTTCGTGCTGGATAAAAAGGAGAAAAAAGTGAAAGCGATTGAGGAGCACCAACAACAAGAACAATGGAAATATCAAACAAATTTGAATTTTGCTCATTGTCATCTTCATAATCATCACTAAATATATTTTTGTTTATTATTTATATGAACTTGCTTATAACATTTGTACATAAAATATTACAATTAATTTAATTAACACTTAAAAATCAAATTTTAAATTAATAAAATAAATGATTTTAGAAATCATATTTATTAAAAATAACTGATCAATAAAATTTAATTAATTAATTATTATTATTATTGTTATTATAATATTATATTAATAAATTAATTCAAAATTTCAACCAACCGAGTTTTTTATCATTAATATTTTTAGTTTTGTGATAAGTACGTCACCGACTAAAACGGAGAAGTAGAAGAGAAGAAGAGAGATGGGTGAGGAGTTGTAGTTAGTGCGGTCCAGTCTAAGAATGAAAATAAGAATATGAGGGCGACGAATGAATCAATGTCCACAACTTGAGTCACTAAAATGTCTGTCGGCCGAATCCAAATTACCATGGTTTTAAAAACTACATCGGATCGGCCGGTTCATTCAGTGATCGGTTAGTTATTCGATCCGGTTCACTCTTAAAAATTAATTTTTAAATGAACTAGTGAGAACTGGTCAAAACTAATCAATTAATCGGTCGAATCAGTCAGGTTCGACCAGTCGAACCGGTCCGGTTCAATAATTTATTTTTTTATATTTTTTAATATTATTAATATTATATATAATTAAATATAATTATTGCATAATTATAATATCACACCAGACCAATAATCAATAAAATCTCTGATTCAATAGCCGACCTGAGCTTCAAAACACTGCAAATTACTACTCTCCTTAATTCATAGTCTACACTGAATCGCCATATATCAAATAATGATTAGACCCAAACACAAAAAAATTGATAGGCCCAAAGTTAATGCAGCTCTTGACACCGAAACCCATTCTAATTTCGAATATAAATTTTATTTTTTAAACTTAAACTCGAATTTAGCGTATAAATATATATATATATATATATATTTTTTAACTAAATTTAATAAAACATATCTAATTTATTAATTTTAGATTAAATTAATT
>JANZLX010000213.1:47202727-47216555 GCA_025531955.1 Erythroxylum orinocense | reverse complement strand
TGTGTAATTAAGATGTGAGAAAAATTAAAGGATAATTTTGGAAGTAAAATTATAAATATGCATAAAAAGTCACAAACGATACTTATTTTAAATAATTAAAATTTCTCTAAAACGACATTTATTATGAATCGAAGGGAGTAATTCATTTTCTATTCTTGTCCTCTATGTTTGATGTGAAATCAAATCCTACCAGCAAATAGACTTCAGACCCGGCAATTGGACAAGGTTTTACCGACAATTAAATAACGTTAGCCGACATCTATAAATGGAGGTGAGAACAGCTAGTAGAATGTAGACACATATCCTCAAGTAACAGAAACTGTCAAGGGGTTTGTCCACACAAGGAATTGACTGTTTACCTACAAATTGCACGGAACAAAGCACGAGTAGATCCTGCAACTTTCATGGCGTTTGACACACTCCTCAAAAGTACAAAATCTATAGTCATACGATATAAAAAGTACACAAATTTTAACAATGTTGAGAATGCAAGAAAATTCTATTGTAATCCAGACAATGATACGTTAGTTCGGATTCGATTTCATCCACATATTAATTTTGATAGTCAAGATCGATCCGATCAATCATAACAAGTTGATCTGATCTCGGGTTGACATAGCTCAAATTCTATTGAGTTCAAACATAGAAAAGTCTTTTTCTATGGCCCCCTTGGCAGGTTGAGCATGAGAAGAAAGAACTTTTCCATTCTATAATTGTTATCTGAATTCAAGTTCAGGTTGTAAAAGCAAATCACTTATAGAACACTTGTGGTGTTGATGTTCATGCATTTATTTATTTGGACCACTTCATTTACGAATTATGAAGTGCATTAAACTGATTATATTGAAAAGGGATTAATTCAAGTAGTTGATCATAAAAGACCCAGAAGAAGAAAATAAACAAAAGTGACTGCTGTATAGATTTGTACTGAAAATCTAATAGCTTACAAGAAAAAGAAAAAAGGAACACTCCAAAGCTTATCCTGGTGATTTGGTATGTTTCACTTTAAGCCTAGAAGCTGTATCAGGACTGGCCCCAAAAGATTTAAGAAACAAAGTGAGTTTCTTCCACACAGATATGTGCTACGATGAACCGTTATTTGGGATAATGTCCGTCCACAGAGGACCCGGAAACTATTATCATAACGACCGGAAATGTAAAGCCAATTCATCCTAACTGGAAAAGGCAAGGAGAGATTAACCAATAGTTCGTAATAAGATACATGGTCAGTTCTGATTCTGGGATGGATTAACGCTTTTGTTTCATGTGTCTTCAGCACCGGCGGCTTCTCGCATCCGGCGCTGGTGAACATCCCAATTATACACCCGAGGGATAGTGACCTGCCAGTAGTTGCTTCAGAAGTAAGAAAACAAGAAACTCTTTTTCTGAAGGTTATCAAGGGACAATATGCTTTCTGGATATGCCATTGGATACTTTAACTGCATATACCAGAATCTTGGAACATTCACGTATAGTCATCACATTAGTCCAAAAAGACGAATAAAAGCCTGAACTTTCACACTACCTGCGTTATTGTGACTTGATCCCTCAAGAAATGTAGATCAGCGATTAGAACTTCTAAACTAGCTTTAGCATTATCTAAATTCTTGTTTAGGAGATCGGTAGCCTGCATGCAGTGGGATTGAAGATGTTAATATCGATACTTTTTTTATAAAAAAAATTAGTATGCATACTCAGCTGGATATGAAAAAAAAAAACTGTTTGTTCCATTGATCTTAAAGCAGAAATTCAAACCTCATCACAGGAATACTCCAACATGACATTTGCCCCCAGCCATAAACACACTGACTCAGCACCCTCGATCTTAGCTTTTGAATATATGCCTTCAGATATCTCAAAATCAGAAATAAGTGCCTGCATAGAAAATGGAGATGCAATGCCTAACTTGTCAGAGCAGATTCTAAAGAAAAAAGGACGAAAAAATGGATGACATAAAACATGCCATGTAAGCTCATCAAGACAACGGTATCCAATGCATCTACTTTAATCCAATGCAGAATACATGGGGCTAAATATGTTCTATGTCGATAATCTCCAAGCACATCACTAAATTTTATGTGCATTTTCAGTCAAGGTTGCAAGGACTTCAAATATGAATTACACATCCTCATCTCATAGAGGACTATACACGAACAGAAGTATAGAACCAACAAGGGACAAACTGTTTTGATTGAATCAAAAGCCGCAATGCAGTGCATATGGTTTTGGGATTCAGAATTCAACACAATGCAGAAAATAGAATATTATATATATGGCAAGTTAACATTTAAATCGACATTTCGAAGATAATTCCATTAGTAGAATTGAAAGTCATGACATCTGATGAAGAGAAGGTTTAAGAGAGATAGATCTGAAACATCTTGGAGTGGACTACACTAGGATTGGATGGTTTGGTAGAAATTTACACACTTCCTGAATCCAAAGGTAGACAGATCAAGCTCAGAGGTATTTGTCATGCATATACAAAAGATAGGAAAGCCATTTCTAGATAATTGCAAATAAGCATAAGCCGTTCAATAATTTTTGGGGAGAGATCTCTCATTCCGCAAACTTATATACCCACGTAGACTTGGTCCTTCTCTTAGGACATTAGAATGTGGTAGTTTTAATTAGGTTCAAGCCTAAGTAAGAAAAAGCTTAGAGTTGGTAGTGACGATGGGCACCTGAACACCTTCCCAAAAATGTAATTCACTGAGACCATGTATGTATGTGCATCAAAGTAAGGTACAAACAGAATAAAGGATGACTGGAATACAGACACGAACCTCACCAGCACCCTTCTTCGCCTGCAAAGTGGCAACGACATCTAAGCATTTCTCAATATCAGGGATCTTTGCCTAAAAATCAGAATAATCAAATAACATAAACTCAAAATCTATGAATATCTCAGAAGGTTGAGAAACAAAAGAAAATTAAATTTTTATTCATCACCAGTCTTCATTAATACTATCCAACATAGGAAGTGACATTCCGTCCACAAAACAGCCAGCAATAAGAAGAATGGGTTAGAACATATTAACTTATCTGGTGATAAAGTAGCATGCTGCTATTGGTAATTAATTAAGTGAATGAATATTGAATAATGATGGAATAATCAGACCATTAGAGGTTAAAGAAATTTGAGCTTCACCATCCAAGGGTCACATTTTTAAGATTTATCTCATTATCCTCACTCACTTCACAGGCAACTTAAATCTACCAGCAACGATCAGCTTGCTAATATAACAAGAATTCTTATACAGGAAACTACACTGTACAAGTTTTATTTGGCTGGTTCAAATATAAAACACTACAACTACAATATTCCTTCTTTCCTTGCACTTAATGAATCATATTGCAATGAAGTCCTTGCCGATAGTAATAGTCCGTCACAACAATAAACACAGGTAGTATTAAATACTAACAGCAACCTACCTGAAGATCTCTCTGCTGGGCAAGAAGTTTCATTTCTACCAATTTATATTGCTGAAGTCTGCAGAAGTAAATATCACAAAGACCAATGAGAAAGTTACTAAATTTTTCATCCACCTAGACTTAAACCCCTAAAGGCAAAATAGTTAAGACAGCTGCTTGGACCTAAATCACCATTCAGGTCTAAGTTGAACATAGTAATCAGGGCACACACTCATAGTAACTAAGCATTCACCGAGTAAAAAAATGGCAATATCTAACAAGATCAGGAGACAAGAAATCCAATTGGGTGTGTGAAAAAAAGCAGAATTTTAACTACAAAAACGATCATAGAAGCAAAAAGATTGAAATTTGAACAAATACAACTGATGGGAAACCACAAAATCAAGCAAATTCCATGAAATAAGAGAAAACTAATAAAGGGAAAAGGTGAAATAGGAAAAGGAAGAACCTTTCTTGAAGGAAGGACATAGCAGAGTTGACATCGAGTCCAGACTGAGTGAGATACGTTTCTACATCCTCCACAAACTGTGCCCCCGGTATACCCCTTCTCTCCGCCGTTGATGTTAATGATGACGCCATTTTTCTTCTTGATCAATTGTAGATGGAGGCGAGGATGGTTTATGCCTTTTTGGTGCTTCAAGTTCTCTGCTTTTATCCGATCCCTGTCTTTGGCGTCGTAGAAGAACCCACTCTGTGCCCCACCTTGGGGTGAGGAAGATTGAGGACTAGGATGTCGACTCCAAACGGCGCGGCCTTTGTCTTACAAAACTGTTGGACCAAGCTCTGGACTAATAGTTATGGATCTTAAGTTCATCTAAAATGGATATTGGATCTGAACCTGCTTTAAAACTTTGCTGTAAATGTCCTCTTAAACAAGTCATAATCATCAAGAATTAATACTACTTTTTTAAATAATTGGGAATTTAAAGTTATTATTCATTAATCGTGCATCAAAATATTTTGTAGATCACATCTTTTCAACAAAACACTTAGATCAATTAAAGTATGATGACACTAAATCAAGTGAGATTCATGATTTTAATACCCAAATTCGACCTCGAAAAAATTGGTATGTTTAAATTTGAATTAAGCTTGATTGAATTTATACAAATAGGTTCGAAGATAAATTAATTCAAATGTCATATTTGTGTGTTGATATATAAGAACGGGAATAATTAGGTGATAATCACAAAATTAGATGTGACCCTTAATTTAATTTGGTCTTAACACTTCAATGATTGAGAAATTATTGTGCAAGTTGCAAGCAGGTTTATGATTAGACTGCAAAACTACTCTACGGGATTAGTCTGGCCATTGGATGGTTGGATTAAAGATAAGATTGGAAAAAAGAAATTTAGCCGTAAGGTTGTTTAATTGGTCGAAAAGCAAAGAGCTTTTTTAATTAAAAGATTGAAGATTCGATTTGAGTGAGATTAAAAAAATTAAAAATAATAATTAATTGAAAGTAAGAATATGTTGAAACTCAACTTGCAATATTTTAGTGTATTATTTCAGTCTATAAATTTAAAATTTTAAGATTAACATAAGATAATTTTAATTTAATATTTTTGACCCGAGCAACGGGAAGCTTAACTTATATAACATATTTGTCAGCAAATATGATATGAAGTTAGTTATGGTTAAACTAAAATAACGTTATTTAAAATAAAATGTTTCAATGGTTTGAAGTATACTTTGCTTTGTACCTTAAACCTATATTTAATTTTAAATTCAATTAATATAAATTTATTTCATTAATTTTGAATTAGATTAAATTGGAATAGAATGGAATTATTAAAACTATTTGCTATATTGTCTTGTTATCTAATTAGCTCATATTAATGTTTAAAAGGGTTTTAAATTACTAACCGTAATTATAATTACTATTGTTGTGAGATTAACTGTGATGATTTAATCCTTCACTACATAATTAGGTTTTCATGACCACAATAATTTAATCTCTTGCCACCTATTTAGTGTATGATTAGTTGGACGTAAGTTTTTAATTAAATGGAATGGTTTATAATGAAATAAATTTTAAATGAATGTAATATTATAAAATTGTTATTTGAGAGGGATGAAATGATTTATAATGTAATACAGTGTAATGTTGTTTGAAATAAGGATTTATAATATAAAAGAGTGAAAAGTTGTTTATCATTTTATATTTCATCCCGAACCTCCAAATCAAAAATCTATCATTTTTACCATTTATGATGGAATAAAATGTAACATAAAACTCTTCTTTTTCATCTCATTTCGTTCTATTCAATTCCATAACAAATCATCTCCCAGATGATGAAATAATATTACATTTCAATATATTTTATTAATAAATCTCCAACCAAACATAGCCTTAAGTTTTCATAGTTATTAATTACTTGCAAGTTAATAATTATTGGAGTGTGTTTGAGAAAATAACAGGAACTTTCCTTTTTTTAAAATTTCTATTAATATCAATTATTTATTTCATAATAACTCATTTTCTTTCTTAATCATAGGTTATTATCAAACTATAAATTTTTTATCTCGTAGAATTGATTATATAGATTTGTTGTTTAAATTAAATGTAAAGATTAGAGAATAAAATAATATCCAATAGTCAAATAATTTTATAACTATTGAACAAAAAATATCATTATTTAGAATAAGCGATTCCTTTTAAAATTAACGTCAATTTAATTCCTTAATTTTGTTTATAATTAGGTTGAGAAAAACACAATAATCTATGTTTGGTATGGAATGTCGAATAGGAGAACCTTTACTTTTTCCTCTTTTACTTTATACTTTCTCTTTGAGTTTGTGGACAAAGCCGTGACCCCTCCATGCGAGAATCCTTTTAATTCTTGTCCTTTTCCTCACTTTGATAATAAAATTTCATGCAAAAGCCGAAAGAAGAGACATCAGGAAAAGGATAGTTACCTAGCTAGCTACACATTATTTTATCAATTTTTTAATTAGCTCTAATTAGGTTAATTAAGAACATGGTATTCGATTTTTTTATGATTTCAATTTAATTAATTTCTGTTTAAATTTTTTAATAAAGCTAAGATTCATTTGTAATATTATTAGAGCACTCGGCGTCTCGTAATCTTTATAATTAATATTATAAAATATCGGTAATCAATAAGACAAAAAATATAAGGTTTAATTGATATTATATTGTTATAAAATCGGCCAAAAGATTAATAAATTGCTCATTTTTTACACAAGAATTATTAAAATAGATTGTTAAAACTTGAACGGTTTAAAATATTTAAGGTTAAGCTGGTAGAATCGATTTAGTTTTTTAATCATTAGTTATGGTAATTGTGAGATTTTATAAATTAATCTCATATATGGTATCATTTAAGCTGATTAAGATTTTAATTAGTATTAGCGTGTTTACTAAGGTTTAGGTGTTTGATGTTACGTAGGAGCAGCCGATAGAACTAATGCATTGCCACGTGCAAAAGTCACTAACTAAAGATATATACAATTGTACGAAAAAAAACAGGATTTTCCATTGATTAATTGAGTGATTTAACAACAACTGATTTTGTTTAGATCAATTATTGAAGAATATCTTCAAACTTTATTTATATGATAATCACTTTTTCATTTAATAGATTAAGAAATTTTTTTTCTTCCATCCTATTTTTAGTGACTCGAATTCAAGACCTCCTATAAAAGAGAGTCTTAAGTGACGAGTTGAAATCAATCAGGCCATTAGTGTAATATCCCACTCCGAACGGAAAGGGTAGTATAATAATTTGGCATAGGATATGAGTAATTGGGACTAATTAAGATTATTCATGCATACTGGTATTTGTAAACAGTGAAATTTGTGTACATGAAAATAACTGTACATACATTCATGACATTCCATACCGCTACAATTAAGAAACCCGAGGCTGCTGCAAACCTAAGCAAAGCAAGTAATTAATTAGCAATTGACTAATCAATATGTAACAACTTCTTGTGAGTAGAAGTACTTGAGGAATCTTGGAATTCCATATTTACTTCATCTAGAACTCTTAGGGTAGGATTTTAGGGGCCTAGAATTAGTCCAGCAAAAAAGTTAGGATACTTAATGTATATAAAAAACATTGTAGCTTAGCTGCCAAATAATTAATTATGTAAAATAAAAAAAGAAATTAGGGGTATATTTGGAAAAAGTTGTGTGTGGTGGAGGTGGTTTGTTGAAATGATTGAAGCCTGCCTCTTCTTTAAGCTCTTAGCTAAATTAGAGGTCACAGGCTAAAATGATTCTGATCACAGAACTTTCTAATGTACCCAAACTCTTTAAGACCTAGTTAACTCAAGCACTTAGCCCTTAAATAATATAGTATTCGGAGGGGAGGCCAGCCAAGCAATCCTCTTTCTTTCTCTTTGTTTTGGCTCTCCTCACATATATAGAGACCATGTGAGATCATATTGCTAAAGGGTTACTTATATTGGAATAATTAAAACTTTAATTAAATTATATATTAAAATAACATTATTTTAATTAAATATAATTTAAACTATTTAAGTCAATTTTTACATTTTAATTAACTTTAAATCGAATAATTTTTAATCAACAATAGCAATTTAGTAAAGGTGATGTTCAGTAATTTACAATTTTATCTCTAATTAATAAATAACACTTACATAATACTCCTTCCGATTCATAAGTGTTATTTTAGAGGGATTTTAATTATTCAAAATAAGTGTCGTTTGTGACATTTATGCATAGTTATAATTTTACTTCTAAAATTACTCTTTAATTTCTCTTATATCTTAATTACACAGATTACATAAATTATATTTTAAGACACTTTAACATGTAATTAATAAGGGTATATCAGATATTTCATTAACTTTTTTAATAAACGTATATTTTTCTAAAACGACACTTATTATAAATTGGAAAGAATATATATATATATTCATGTGTATATGTATTGAAACAATAAAATAATAATAATTAACAAATCATTGAAGTTGGGTTAAATGTGTCGATTTTACCATCCTTATCTCCACCGCCTCCGGTCCGCCACTAGAACTAGATGGGGTGGCTTGTCTGTAAGTGACAGGCTGAACAAAATGAATGCAAACCATGTGCTCTCACTAAAAAACATGATGTGTGCAACTTTTGAGAGACTCCTTTTAATGTGTGCTTAGACCAGAGAATAAAATTGTGGGTCCAGGCAGAGAAAATTGAAGTAGACCCATACGAGACCTTCTTCTTCAATCTCAATCTCGATCTCATCCCACCTGCATGAACCCTAAAAATTTGAAGGAAATCGCCATTGTTAAAGGCTTGATAGTGATGAAACACAGCACTCGTGTGCCTCTACTATAGTGATTGATAGGTTGCTCTCCTTAGATTGGGAAGGGGTTCATAGGTGTCACCTGCTCCATTTCGAGCCCCCCCTCCCCTGGAGTGTCCTTATTTTTAAAGTGGACCCCTTGTGTCGGCATATAATGGTTGAATTAAGTTTCAAAGATTCCTTTTAGTTCAAAAACTTTGCAAGTTTTCTTCGCACTTGTAATTTATCTAAAATCTTGATAAGGGATATTAATCCATGTTAAAATTTAGAAAATAATAATAATTCGGTAAAATAGAAAAATTGATCTCGAATGATTAATATTAAAAAATATATAGAAACAAAAAAAATACTTAATAAGAAAAAAGTGAGATGATAATACTCAAATAATACCATAATTATAGACCAGTCTTGAAATTTATAAACATTTTTAAATTTTTATTAAATAATTTATTCAAATATTTAATGTACAAATTATTATTTATTATAAAATTAAATTTTGAATTTGTATTAAATAAAATTTGTATTAAAAATTTATAATTATTATTTCAAATGTAATTTCGTATAATTTTAAATATGTGAATAATCTAACTAAATTATGTAATAATTAAACTCCATTTTAATGATTATTTAAAAAGTTTTCAAGATATGTAAATTCTTTAGATATATAATTCCAAGAACTTAATTATTTAAAAGATTCTTGAAAAGGCTTTATTTAACTAATTCAAGCATACAAAAAATTGACTAAAATCAAATTTCATGTATCTGAACCTTAAATGAAGAAAATAAGAGACAAATTAATGGCCATATCAACACATTGCTTCAAAGAAAGCCATCTTAAAATTTCAAGTTAAAGGTGAATTGACAAGAGACTTTTCTGATTTAAGTGAGATTATGAATTTAAACTCGTATGCAAGTCAGAACTTTGCTTCCCGCAAAAAATCTACCTAACTCAAATAAAAATTAATCTAAATATAAATGACTAAAGTACTTTCTTATAGTTAAAACCTTCTTAATAAAAGAAAAAAATAAAAAAAAAGCTATCTAGTGGGTAACCCTACAGCATTTTTATTTATTTTATTGTTTTTATTACCATTAAGTGTACTTCATAATTACTTTATTATTTAATATGTATCTTTATATATATATATATATTTATTAATTAGAGATAAGATTATGAAAGTTTTAAAAGTATCCTTAAAAATTTAAGGTTAACAGTTTTTGGACTTATGTACCTCCAGAATTAAAGGAATAATTCTAAAATAATAACATCAATAAGAAATAATACTCTTAAAACCACTAATGTAGCAAAGCCTAAGGTATCATCCCTATTGCAATAAGTGTGAGCAAATTAAAACGTTGTTGCTTTATATAATAATTAATTTTTAGATATATATTTAATAAAATTTTGGAGTTGTGTTTTTTAATAATAATTTAAATGATTCTTTCACCGGCAAATAAACAAAACTACGTCAAGGGGCATTAAACCATCCGCTATTGGTTATAGAACTAACCGAAAGGAAGGTTAAAAAAATAATTTTACAATTGGATAGAACATAACTAAGAAAGAGTTGCGAAAACGAAAACTAAAAGAGAAAAAGGATAGGAAGAAGAAGGAAGGCAAGTCGTATTCAACAGGAGATTGCAGAAAACGGATGTAGAAGAAAAATGATAAAAATGCCAAAAAAAAAGGAGAGAAATCGACATCTGGCAATTAACTCGCCGGCGACGAGCTCGAAGCGCCGGCGGAGCCAGAGAGGAGGTCAGCGAGAGCGCTCATGGCGCGAACTTGCATCTCAAGAGCGGCGATGTAATCAGTAACCTCTTCAAGAATTACCGGCAGCGGTTCTTTCCGGCAACCCGGAACCAACCGGCCAAGAGTCCTTACCTTCCGTTGGACAGCCGGCATACCCTTGCCTCTCAACCTCAAAACGCTCACTCTCGGTTTCTTCGACCGGCCGCCACTCCCTCCCGCAGCCGGCGCCGCCACTCGCTGCCTCTTGTGCTGCTTCCGGAACTTGAGCTTGATCCGGCTGGTCAGTATCGCTCGGCTCCACCTGGTTCTCCCCTTAGCGGCGGCGGCGAGAGCACGATCGGCGGCTTCACGGACGGCGCGGCCTCGACGAGGGGCGGAGGGAGAGGAAGGGGAGAGGCTAACTTGGCTCAAGGCTTGAATGAGTTTATCGGAGTAGACCTTCTGCTGAGCTTCAGTCTTCCATTGAGCGTGTGTATGTGTTTGGATCTGTTTCGACAGTGCTTCTAGAGATTTCTTCTTCTTTTTTCTCCTGAACCGATCGGTGCTCGCGTTGTTGGTTACCGGATTCGAGATCTGGGTGGAGGCCATGCAGATAAATTCCAGATTATTCGATTCGATTCGATTCACAAAAATCCTCGTCACTCCTGATCCAGAGAACTCGAGATTCAATAATTATAAGAGCGACGAATCGACTAGGGACATGAAAATATCCGACGATTAGCTTTGACAAATAGAGAGAGAAGGAATTTATATTGGAGGAGACGAGAGGAAGGAAACGGAACGGAAAAAGAACGGAACAGAGATGAGTTGGTGAGGTGTCTGTCCTGTCGATGGTTTATAAAGGAATCAAAGCAAGGCACGCCTCAATACCCACATTTTATAATTGTCTCGCTCGCTCTTATCACCAATCTGTGCTTTTTACCCATGTGATGTAGCTCCTCCCTAGTTTTACACCCTTGTGTTCTATTCCAATTCCAAAGGGCAGGCGGTGACTTTTATGATTTGAACTTTTTTTAATATAGTCCTAAACATTTAAATTTGAGAGCAAAGCAAACAATAAAATTAGATTAATTATTTTTTTTATCTTATTAATACCATTTACCTTTTCATTAAAAGATAATTTACAGCTACGGCGCCGCTTATGGTCATAATTTACAACCTTGTGTTATAAGCATAGTATCAACTAACTTAGTTAAGACAACACCTGGATTGGTCCGGTCCACCCAAGCGTGCACCATTCGGTTACATGTGTCTCGTCTCCCGTCTAGACCAACCTAACCCATGTGACCTAGCGGTAGTAATCATCGAATGTATATAATGATTTATTAAATTAGTGTTTAGAATTAAAAAATAAATTACTATCAAGAAAGAAACCTAGCATTTTTTTTCACTATAACCTATGTTACAAGTTTCAGGTAAAATCGCAACCCATGACCTACGACGAACCATGAGTTGATCATCTAACCGGCCCATGAGCTGAGCATGCGCAAGTAATTTAAGGCACTTTAATGGAATCTCCGAGCAGTTTGCCTATCCTGTGTTTGTCTGTCCATAAAATGTCTCCCCGCTTACCTTTGAAATAGTTCTCCATGTGCAACATTACATAAAGTGCTGACAGAGAAATAAAAAGGGGGTTAGGGGCAGCGAAACCCATCCTTGGCTTTGTTGTTATGTGGTTGTTGTAACGTAAATTTCAGGGACCTTTACCAATTCCTGAATCCTGAATTTGGGAAGTATTGGGATTAGACCCCATATTATCATCAAGGTTTGGGGATTGGCTGACATAATTATGATTGATAATCACTAATCTGCTCCTTAAAAAATACATCTTCTTTTTCTTAATTTTTGAGCTTATATTTAATATGTTTTATTTCAACTTTCAGGTAAGACCAAGAGGATACCAATAAAATACTAAACACAAATAAAAATTATATTATAAACTTTTAATAATAAGTGCTGTTAAATAGGAATAGGATATTACACAATGAACCTATTTCTACCTTTTAGTAGACAACTAATTAGTTACTCCTTCCGATTCATAATAAGTATCGTTTTAAAGGGATTTTAATCTTGCCATGCTTGCCAAACAGGAATGGAGACTTATGAATTCATCTAATTTCCTCTTGTCTCGACTATTTCGAGCAAAATATTTCCCACGTGGGGATTTCTTAACTGCTAATCTCGGATACAACCCAAGTTTCACTTGGCGCGGGATTCATCAGGCTAAGTCGGTTTTTACAGCAGGCTTGCGGTGGCGTATCGGATCTGGAGCGAATATCCGTGTTTGGAATGATTGTTGGTTACCAAGGGACCATGATTTTAAAGTTGGATTCGCGTCTGATTTGGTTGCCTCTTCCTTGTGTGTCTCCGATTTAATCCTTAGTGAAGCTCGTCAATGGGACGTTGACAAGGTCCGGGCCCTTTTTTCCGAGGATGATGCCCTGACTGTGCTTTCTATTCCTCTATCTGCAGTGACGGAGGACAAACAAATATGGCATTTTGATAAGCGGGGTATGTATACTGTCAAGTCTGGGTACTACGTTGCTTCATATTTGAATCGAACACCTGAGCCTTTGCCTAACATTGATTGGAAAGTTGTTTGGCATTTGCAAATTCCACCCAAAGTTCGCGAATTTGCATGGCGTGCATTGCGGAACCTATTGCCAACTAAAGCAAGGTTAAATCAAAGAGGGATGAATGTAGCACCATTATGCACGCAGTGAGGCTCTGTCGTTACCTTTTGTCGAGTGTTTTGATGTTTTATGCCGTGCTGCTGATAAAACAGTGGTCGAGGAATTTCTTATGCTCTACTGGAAGATATGGTGGTCGAGGAATGAGATTTTATGGAACCAACATAGTGTCCCTGCTGGTGTGATTTTACAACAAGGTCTTGGTTTTAAACATGAATGGTGCATGGCACAACAACGTTTAAAGCAGCCCCGAAGTCAACCTGTTTCCCAGATGGCCGTGCAAGCCCCTCCACTTGTTAACTGGCACTGCTATACCGATGCCGCTGTCTTTTTTGCCAGCAAACGTATTGGTACAGGTGCAGTTACGTGTTCGACAACTGGGCAATTCATACATGCGTTCACATCGCATAGGCTAGGTTCTTATACCCCTCGGTTGGCCGAGGCCTTTGCTCTCAAACTCTCTTGAGCAAGTCTCAACCAAGTATCAGGGCTCCGGGATCGTTTATACCAATTGTCAAAGTGTGGTGTCTTTTTTGTAAAGCACTGAGATTGATTGGTCGGAGTTTGGGGCAATTATTCAGGATTGCAAAGTGCTTTTAGCACAAAGGCAAGATATCCATGTTCAGTGGCTGAGTCGTACATCTAATGTCTTAGCT
>JANZLX010000213.1:47133304-47161195 GCA_025531955.1 Erythroxylum orinocense | reverse complement strand
CAATGCTTCCACCACCGCTTTTACTGCCTTCTGCGCTGCCACTAGCATCGCCCTTGATGCTCCCACCACCACTTTTACTGCCTATGGTGTTGCCACTAGCACCACCTCCGATGCTCACATTGCCGCTACCTCCACTGCTCCCATCGCCACTTTTATTGCCTCCAGCGCTACCACTAGCGTCACCCTTGGTGCTCCCACCACTGCTACCTCCACTGCTCAGGCCACCACTTTTACCACCTTCGACGCTCACTCCACCGCTGCCTCCAATGCTCCCACCACCGCTTTTACTGCCTTCAGTACTGGCATCACCGCTACTTCCGCTGATCCCGCCACCACTTTTACTGCCTCCAGCGTTGCCACTAACACCACCTCCGATGCTCACATCGCTGCTACCTCCACTGCTCCCACCACCACTTTTACTGCCTCCAACGCTACCACTAGCGTCACCCTTGGTGCTCCCACCGCCGTTACCTCCACTACTCTCGCCACCGCTTTTACCCCCTTCGACGTTGCCATTTGCACCACCTCGGACGCTCACTCCACCGCTACCTCCAATGCTCCCACCACCGCTTTTACTGCCTTCAGTGCTGGCATCATCGCTACCTCCGCTGATCCCGCCACCACTTCTACCTCCGGCGTTGCCATTAGCACCACCTCCGATGCTAACATCGTCACTACCTGCAATGCTCCCACCACCACTTTTACTGCCACCAACGTTTCCTTCGCTGCTCCCGCCACCACTTTTATTTCCTCCAACACTGCCATTAGCACCACCCTCGATGCTTCCACCGCCACTACCTCCAATGCTACCGCCACCACTCTTACTGCCTCCAGCGTTGCCAGTAGCATCACCCTTGACGCTGCCACCACCGCTACTTCGACTGCTCCCACCACCATTTTTATTACCTTCTGCACTGCCACCAGCATTAACATTTTTCGAGCCTCCTACGTTGCCACTACCACCACCTTCGATGCTTCCACCTCCACTTTTACTCCCTCCTGCACTGCCACTAGCACCAACTTCGATACTTCCACTACCACGATTGCCAATTCTCCCACCACCATTTTTTTTGCCTTCTGCATTGCCACTAGCACCACCGCCGGTACTTCCACTACCACTACCTCCAATGCTCCCATCACCACTTTTACTACCTCCTGCATTGCCATTAACACCAAATTCGATGCTTTTACTACCACTAACGCCGAAGTTTGCACCACCACTCTTACTACCTCCTGCATTGCCATTAGCACCACTCTCAAAGCTTCCACCGCCATTACCACCAATGTTCCCACTACCACTTTTACTTCCTTCTACGCTGACAACACCACTTCCAATAGTTCCACCAGAATTACCTCCAAAGCTACCAGCTCCACCGGAACTACCTCCAATGCCTCCACCACCACCACCCCCTAAACCACCTAACCCTCCACCGAAACCGCCAAGGCTTCCACTACCACTGATGAAACCAGTACGTACAGTGGCGGTGATTTCTTTCTCTTCCATTTTCCGACATTCTACAAAACCTAGCACCAACACGAACATCATGCATAAAACTCCAACATTCTCGGTAATCGTTGCCATCTTTCAAACGTAGAGTTAACGTTGCTTTTTGCTTCAATGAAATATGGGTTGAACTTATTTATAGGTTTTTGTTTACTAAGATTAGACAAACATATGATTGGCATCATAAGTCATTCGGGATCTGTGAAGAAGAGAAAAGCTCGTAACTCATCATTTCTGCAACCGTATTGTGCCCAAATTAGAAGCCCTTAAAGGACACAGAGTTGATTGGAAGCCATTAAAATGTTCTTTGACGAGCGTACATGTCGTCGTCCATTTGTTAGTTTACGAGCTTCATATTATATATACCTATCACAGATAGTTGACTGGGTTTCACATGCATAATGGGCCAAGAGGACGAAACGTATTCGGGTCAAATGTTGGCCCATTCGTAAGAACGAGGAAGGGTCTTCTTCTAGGGTTTACTAAGAACGGAGCAAAAAGACGATGAGTGTAGCGATAGGGAGGGATTTCTAAGCATTAATGTCGGAGTATGTAAATAGTATTTTATTTTTAAAAAATAAAAAAGAAACATTTTAAATATTTAATTAAATAATAAATAATACGTAAAACTTGATAAAATAACTTTTTTAGTATAAATTAATCTTTTTACATATATTTAATTTAAATTTGATCTCGAACTAATTTTAATTATAATAATATAGTTTTAGGTTGGATTCAAGTTCATTCAGACCCGTATTCAGTCCAACCCGTTGTCTAAATATTTTGTGAAGAAATTGATAGGAAAGAACACAAAGAGCAAGGGGTCTTCTTCTAGGGTTTTAGCTTCTAAGAGGCACAGCAAAGCAAAGATCTCAAGAGAGAAAGGAAAGAAGAAACAGAAATGGAGGCAGGCGATGAAGGAATAGAGAGAGTTGAGAACTCAAAGGACTTGCAGCAACAGAGCAAAGCTTTCGACAAGCTCACTGACCGCGTAGAAGATCGCCAGCTCGATTCCACTCGCGTTCAAGAGGTGGTTTTTGTTTCTTACGTTCAATTGTTTCTAAATTGGATATTTCTAGTGCTGTTTCTGTAGTTATTTTATTGTTTCTAAATTGGATATTTCTAGCGCTTTTTCTGTAGTTGTTTTGGTTGATAAAAGCTTAAAGTTTTCGACTTTTTATTGTTTGGGATGCGAATTTAGGCTATGGCGTCAATTGCTGCTTCTGCCGAGGCCGATTGGAATGCTATGAGGTTGAGGTACTCTTTCCTCTCCCTTTCTTGCACCTCATTTTTTTCTTTAATTTACTGTATACATCTCTTGCTTGAATCTGGTTGATGATTTGGCTTTTTGCATTTGACTTGCTGCGTAATATGGCCTGCTATTTGTTAAATTATGGGCAGATTGCGAAAAAATCCGGTGCGACTGATGTTAATTGTTAGGGTTCATCGTTTTCATTGTGATAAGGATTGTTTTTTCGCTGTTTCATAGTTTGGTTTTCAGTTATCAAAGGAATCCGGTGTGACTGATGTTAATTGTTAGGGATGATCATTTGGATTGTCATAAGGATTGTTTTTGGCAGTTCCCAGTTTGGTTTTCCTTTATCAAAAGAATCCGTTGTTGGTTTTCCTTTATCAAAAGAATCCGATGTGAGATGATCATTTTCATTCTGACAAGGATTGTTTTTTGGCTTCCATTCTGATAAGGATTGTTTTTTTGCATCTTCATAGTTTGGTTTTACTTTATCAAAGTAATCCAGCATGACTGATGTTAACTGTTAGGGATGACCATTTGGGTTGTTATAAGGATTGTTTTTCGCAGTTTCATAGTTTGCTTTCACTTTATCGAAGTAATCCTGTGTTACTGATGTTAATTGCTCGGGACGATCATCTTCATTGTGATAAAGATTGTTTTTCCTAGTTTTATTTTTCTTTATCAAAATAATCCAGTGCGACTGTCTGATTGATGTTAATTGTCGGCGATGATCATTTGCATTGTGATAAGGATTGTCTTCTGTAGTTTCATAGTGTGGTTTTCAACCATCAAATGAAATTAACCAATTTGTGATGGCTGCTATCTACACTTGGTACAACATACTGAATGCTGTTCAGCATTGGTTCGGTCTTCTTTTCTTTTTCTGTTATTGTATCTTGAAGTATGTAATGTCGGTTTGATTGTTAGATTGGTACCAAACAAAAGAAAATAATATAAGAAATCTTGTGGATATGGAAATTTGAACCATCAAACATGAGCTATGGACTTCTCCAACTATTCTGCTTTTCCTATTTAGAACTACTTGAATGCCATCTGAATGTCGTTAATACCTTGTGTAGAAGAAGGGAAGGTTTATAGAGCAATGAACTTAAATGTAGTATAAGTTTGATGAGCTTGTTGCTTCTTTTGTATGTTTCATTTTGTTCTTTCTTTTGCAAGTCGATGTAAAATATAGCTCCCTGAACACTAGGCCTTAGCATGAACTTTACATATGAGCAATTGCTGGAATATGTCTTTTTCTTGGTTTAGTAGCTTCAGAAACCGACATGTCCCGAGTGAAAGCTATCTGTAATGCTCTTTCAGGGAGAAAGAATTGGCTGCTGTTAAGATCAATGCAGCTGATGTTGACATCATTGCAAATGAACTGGAGGTATATTTTCCACCAATCTTGCATGTTCTATGTCCAAGATCATATTTCTTCTAACAATATCATGTCTTCATCTTTGGGAATAGTTGGACAAGAAGGTGGCAGAAAGAACCTTACGAGAGCACAAAGGTGATGCCGTTGCTGCAATTCGACATCTTCTACGTTAGGGAACTGATGGCATAAACTTTGGCCTTCGTATCATAATGATGCTGAGAATGATCTGCATAATGAATCGCTCCGGAAAATTTGCTTGAAAGATTGGATGGTGTATTATCATCACAAGTGTAACAAAACTATTTGTTCTGCAGGATACATTGGTGCTAAAAAAGTTTGGCCTTGTTATATTGCCAACGTTACCAACAATTTTGTAGGAGCATAGGAATGCCCATCTTGATCCAAGTACAAAAGTGTGGTGGTTCGAATGCGAAATAATGTGTGACGATAAGGCAGTAGTTATCCACGTGTGAAAGTCGAGTACAAACGATATTCTGTAAAATACATGTTTCTGGCAAGTCTTTAAAACTAAATGACGGGTTTGCAGAGTTCAAATTGCAAGGCCCCTTATTCTTACAAGTAATCTTATAAATCTTAAAACAGTCCATGACCTGGGAACCTGAAGTTTCTTAAGATCCAGTTCCACGACTCAATTTAACAGCTAAAATGCCATCTGGGAATTGTTAGGGAAGTTTTAAAAAACAATAATCAGAAAATTCCAACACCAAAAGGTATGCGAAATGAAGGAAATTTATCTTCTTTCACATTATTCATACGTTATCAAAATCTTCATACAAATGTCCAAATAATTATCAGATATAAGGTTATACATACCAGACACCAAATTCCATTTTTATTACACTGGACAAAAATGGAATGTCAAAAGACTCGGACTACACTAGAGAGAGCCAACTGATACAGGGATTTATATTACAGTTAGTTTAGAACCTCGGGATATGGTACATACAGATATATACTTACAGCAGACGAAATATGCAGCCTTTAACCGAATTCCACCGACTTCTCATTTTGTTGCTTCCTCTTCACTAATGATGCATCTGAACCTGGTTACTCCTGTGGGATGTTCAGACTAGGATAAGAAATTGATCAACTACCTCAATGTTTTAGTTTGGTGGCATCAATGGAAGTATGAATCCCATTCCAAGTTAAACAGAGCCAAGCAATGTCCATCTTAGACAAAACGGGCCACCTTGATTAAAGCTTTTTCAGTCGGTCACGCCAGAATAAGTATCAGGTTGCAATCAGGAAATCATCAATAAACTCCAAAGGTTCATTATCCTAATGAGAACTTTTTGCACCTCGCATAGGCGTGGGGAGTTCAAGGATAACTAAGAAATAGCATCTTTCAGACTCTCTGATATACTGGACCTCGCCATCCATTAGCTTTAAGATCTTCCGACACATGCTCAATCCAAGGCCCTCCTGAGTTATCCATCGGCTGTTGTGGAACATATCCTGAACTAAATCGGGAGGAAGACCTTCACCGGGGCAAACGATCCTTCAAAAAAATGCATCAAATGAGTTGATTTTAACCTTTGCAAATTATCAGATTTTGAAGGTGATCATCATTTATGCAATAATCTTTATTTCAACAAAGGCATTAGCTACATCCCTTTGTCCTCACAGCAAACAGAATTGAGAGTACAATTTTACACAAACACAATAAATAAAACCAGGAACCAGTTTGATTGCTAAGGCTGCATTACTATTCCCAAATTAACATCTAGTTAACAAAGGTTCAGTCAATAATTTTAAGATCACCACGAGGGTGATTCAGATAAAAGCCCACCTATGCTTATTGACTAATCAAACCTAGCACTTCTTGGATTAACTAACTGAATGCACCTAAAAGCTGATTAGGAGTGATGGTCAAAAAAAAAAGATTCAAAGGAACAAAAGAAATGAGAAAGAATTTTCTGAAATTCATGTGTTACAGAAAATGATTTAAAAGTAAATATGCATTCATATCCAAACAATCCAAGATAGCATACCTGAATTCGTTATGCAAAAATGTGAGTCCATCAGAGATCTGTTTGAGTGTTGGACGAACATGGATCTCCACCCAGCCTTCAGATGATGGTGCATATCGCACCATGTTCAACAAGAAATCTGCCAAGACCTGCTGAATTCTGGTTTGATCACCATAGACTGCTAGAGTTTTTATTTCCTCTGGAATATCACGTATCAATTGTAGATTTCTTTCTCTCAGCATTAACATTACTTGACTAACAACCGCATTAATGACATTCCCAAGAAAGAATTCAGCCTTCTCAAGCTCCAGTAAGCTAATTCAATGAAAAACGGAGGAAATTCTTCCATTAGCAATGAATAAGCTGGGGGTGCGGATAAGACCCAAAAGAAAGTGCATTGAATGCACAACATTGAAGGTTTAAAGGATCCTCCATCCATTACCCAATGCACAGAGATCATATACAGCTAATGTAAACACAGAAAGAATTTAAAACAAATTAACATATCAATGGGTTCACAGCAAATGAATGCAACAGTCTTGCCAACAGGAAGGTCCAATAATAGTAGATGTCTACTGTCTCAAGAAACAAAAATACGCTCTTCTACACTAGCACTAAACTCCTACCAGAACATATTGCTTCCACACGATAACGGACAGATTGCAAGTCTGGTTAAAAGTTATAGAAACGACAACAGAACACAGATGTTCAATGAATGACGATGAGCGTATAAGTAAAGAACTAGGACTCGGTTCAAAGTTACTCGCAATTTAACTACAGGTATCTAGCAAGTTGGGTATAAAATTGTTGAAAAAAGATATATCACACTAAATTAGTGGCTACCAGAGCTGAAATGGTGCCATGTATCAAGTCCTAAAATAACTGAAATACATGTCATACAACTTCTTTGGGATCATCTTACCCTTCTTCAATGATCTCCAGATCTATATCTCGTATGATCTTCATCATCTGCTTCTCGCAAGCAGCACTAGTCTCAAGAAACTGCTTTTGATCTTCAGTCAAGTCTGTCGCCTCCAGAAGTGAGTTAGTGAAGCGTATGCCATTTAAAGGATTCTTTATTTCCTGACAAATGTAAGATAACTCTTTCATTCTTGCAAAGCATTTCTTCTCCTGTTGCCTCCCGATTCTCAAAGCTTCCTGCAATTCAGGACTTGCAATCTGCAAGAAGCAAAAGGCTCCAATAATCTGGCCATCCGTATTCACCCTCTTGTTTGCTGTTAGAAGAGCTTGCACATACTTTCCATTCCGATCAAAAAAGGAAAAAGAAATCTTGTCTGTATCCTGTCCCCCAATTGCGTTATGCAAGATAATCATGAAGTTTGTCAATGCATCTTGACCCTTGAGTCGACAGCAACTGCCAAAGACCTCCCCCACTAACATCTTCCCGATTATTTCCTCACGAGCCCAACCTGTGAGCTTTTCCATAGCAGTGTTCCACTCCAAGCAACATGTGTTTTCATCTGAAGCAAATATAGGAGGGATCAAAGGATTGGGACTATGGACAATAGCTTTATAGTCACCTTGTATGTGGATAAATTTGTCCATTACAATTTTCTGAGCAGTTACATCCTGACCAACAAAGCAGACTCCAACTATATTATTCATGTAATCCTTGCTAGAACAAGCATTCACCACCACAAAAACTGCCTTCTTTAGATGTTCAGAGCCAAATGTCCTCAGTTTTATCTCCACATTCTTATCTTCTTCACCTGTTTCAGTTAAAAAGAGTCATATGGTAATATATGCAAATCTAAAAACTATCAAAGCCATTCACCAAAAAAAAAGTCTAATCCATGAGAAATGCTCTTCCCAAACGTTGAAGCCATAACTCTTCAAATCAATATCAAGGTTAAACCTACTTAATTGACTGATTGCTGCAATTCAATCAACGCATAATTACATATACAACTATAATTCTTTGTTAGCTCAAGAAAATCTTTTTATTAACTTTCAATCCCTTTGGACAGAATAAGGATACCTCTTAATGCGCGGTAAACAAGCTTGTCAACAGTTTCTTGACATTCGTTGTAAACAAGATCATGAACTAGAGACTTGCCCATGGCTTCCTCAACTGAGAGGCCGGTCAACTCAGCAGCCTTTGCATTCCATCCATTTATGCGCCCATCAACGTCTACAGCAAATATTGGAGCAGTTGCAGTCTCTATCAACCTTACCATTTCTCTTGCAACTGAGCTGAGCTCATCCATTCCTTGCAACTCCAAATCCCCAAGCTGGGAACGTATGACAGCCTTAGGATTGGTTCCTTCTGGGTCTTTAAATGAGTCCCGCAGAATAAGCTGCAAAGAGTGAATGGCATCCATTTCTGCATTCTCCCATGGCAAGCTCCGGCTCTTCACCACTTCCAAAAATGCCTTGAATGAAGAACGTGGATGCATCCTCTGTCCATCGTCCTTGTGCTCTGGGTGATGCTTTGCACCACCCCATTTGATCTCCTTTGCAGTATGAGAGCGGAACCAGAACAGAAAATCCCTCTTAGAAACATATGCAACAGCCATTCCACAAACTTCATCACCTAGTGAGGCTGCCCCAGGGTAACCAGCATCATCTAAACTGTCTGTGCTTAAGCCAGTGGAGTCCCCATGATAGGTCAACAGCCAGTCCACAATATCTTTTATTTGTGCTTCAGTTGGGGCAACGCCTAAAGGACAATACTTCCCTTGGTAATAAAGTGCTGCCCCATCACACTTCACAAGGTCCATAATACTTGGACTTTGGGTAACAATGCCAGTAGGGGAATCACGAAGAAGCATATCACACAACAGAGTTTGAGTCCTCAAAACATGTTTCTCGGATAACTGAGATGCTAATTGCAACTCCATGTTCAACTGCAGTCCAAAAGCTTGCATTAGAAACTCACAAGCATAACGGAGTGGAAACGGAATACACCTAGCTGAAGTGTGATGACAAACAATCAAGCCCCAAAGCCTCGTTGAGTTCCTACTACCAACAGTTTCCTCTTCATTTCCATTAATAACCACAGCCATGGCCAATGATGCAATGGAACCCATATTGGACATATACTGAGCATGACAACCATGCGGGGCACGAAGAGTGGAACCAACCAAGCACAAAGGCTGCATAAGCCCTTCATCCTGAATAACACGAACCCGTGTTGCATGGCAATCCACAATCATCCTAACCCTATTTTGTTTAAACAAAAACCGTGAAGCCTGAGGTATATCTGTAGCAGGATAATGTAAACCGATATACGGTTCCAAGTCAGACCTTCTACTCTCAGACACAACTTCACCGTGCTCATCCTCATGAAACTTATACACCATTACTCTATCGTACCCAGTGAGCTCTCTAACACAGTCCACAACAGTATCACACAACAACTTGATATCTCCTCCAGGAAGTGATTGTAACTGAGAAATTGCTCTAACAGCTAATTTCTGTGACTGTACAGCTCCTGCTATGGATAAAGCAGGGTCTTCTGTTCTGGCAGGCTCTAAATCAATAACAATTCCAACATCAATCCTATGCAAAATTGCATAAAAGGGTCTACCAGAATTCCTAGAATGAATCCAAACCGGGTTCAACAACGTTATTTCCCTTGCCCCAAATGCCCTTTCCAGCAGAACACCACTAGAAGGCGTGAAAAGGGTACGCACATCAGTCCCAATTGACAGAATTTCCGGTCTCTCCAAAGAAGGGACTGACTGAGGAGTTAAACCAAGCATTTCGCATGCATTTTCGCTGTAAGCAATTACCCTAAAAGACCCTTCGTCGACAGCGATCATGCAACCAAAAGGTTGAATATGACCACCCCGTTGGATTTTTGATAGATATGCAGTGATTTGCTGCTCAGGGACTGGTTGGTTAGTTTTTCTCACCGACTGTGAGTAGTCAAAAGACTTACCAGACTCGCCAGACTGTTCAAAAACCGCATGGAGCTGAGCATCAACGGTGTACTGAGCAATCGCTTTGCTCACAGACTCTGTGTTGTTGTTTCCATAGTAAGGTCTCAACTTGCTGGTCCCTGAAGACTGAGCTTGTTGGTGGTGACTGTGTTGCTGCGACTGAGCTCCTCGGCCACCACCTGAGGCCATTAAATTTTCTGGATTTTAATTAATTTCGGAAAATTTTAGAGGAATAGAGTGAACAAGAGTGTGAGAAGGAGAAAACCCCGCATGGGTTATAAAAAGATTGGCGAAGAATCAATGTTACTGCCCAAAGTTCGCTCCTTTTTGGTCTTCTCTGTTTGGCTTCTGAGTAAATGGGAAAAAGTAACTTAATGGGTTCGGAAAGAGCTCAATATCTACGGAATTAGTAATAAAGAAGGGGGTTTGGTTATATATTTTCCTTACAGGTATATCTAATATTTAGATATTATGATATCTAATTTTTAGGTATTTTGCTTCGTAACTTTCAAGTATTGTGAAAAATGTCAATCATTTTTTAGTGATATTTTCTTCATTTTTTATTTTGTTAATTAAATAAAATTAGTTAAATATAATTAATTACAATAATATTATAATAAAATTAATTACAATGTTAATTAATTAATTACAATAATATCACAATATAATTAATTAATTTCAATATAATTACTTAAAATAATATTACAATATAATTATTTATTTATTTATTTTTCTCTTTTTAACAATTAAATATAACTAATTAAAATATATTAAAATTTGATTTAAAACAAAAATTTAACAAACTTTTATTTCTTAATATTTTTAACAAATCAATCACTATCAATAATAATAGTAATTATTCCTTCGTTATAACCAACTATAATCATTATAATCATTATATCAATCCTTATCTATCATCATTATATTTATTTTCATTCCTATCATCATTATGCAATTTGAACCGAGTGCCCTTAAAACGAGGATGATGTGATTTTGGTCTTGGAGGAGAACAAACAAGCCAGTTAAATTGTCATTTGTATGATTTGATAATTTTGGTTTTGTGTGATTTTCATAAAGAAAAAAAAAACAAATAGTTAATCTATTTTCATATTTTCTTTTCTTATGTTAAGTGTCAAATAAAAATATAATAAATTTTAAAACAAGATTAACAAATAAACTATCTTTAAAATTAGAGTTTAATTAAAAAATTATCAATTTAATTTATAAAAAGTAATTAACATATCGACTAATTTTAATAATAAAGATTATTAAAATAATTTATTATATAATTAAAAAATTTGCAGTTAAATATGTCCAATCAATTTAGTATTTTATTTATTATACTTTAAATTAAATTAATATCTAATATATATTAATCAAATAATATCATCCGATGCATTCCAACAAAATCTATCAAATCTTCTTTATTAAGTAAGAATAAAGTTATGTATTATTATACGTCTCTATATTCTGCGCCTCAATAGACTTTAATTGAGTGGACGACGACGATGATACATTAATCAAATAATATTATAAAACATTATAAAAATTGTTGGCAAATTTGAAAATTTTTTAGCATCTTTTTATTTGACTTTTTAGTTGTATGCTCAATGGTGGGCAGTGGGCACACAAACGGCGCATGTCTTGTCATCGTACGGTTGGTTGGTTGGCGATGGAGAGCCAGCCTGATATTGTTGCTTAGACGTTGAGAAGTTGATATTTTTATTTTTTTTCAACTTTATTTATTGTGTTATTACCTTTTTTGTTTTTAATAATTGAGGGAGTTTCATTGTACATAAAAATTATATATTATAATTAATTTGATTTAATTAATATTTACAATTTTAATGTAGTTATTTTATATCTTTATATTATTAAAATAAAATATCCTCCAATTATTATTAGAACATGAGTAATTATCCAAAAAAACTAAGTTGTGTTAATTAAATCACTCTTAATTATTATTATAAAAAATTATTATTCCAGCTATAAAGCCGTTATCTTTATTAAGATTGAGACGAGAGCTAAATTCAATATCACTGGAAAAGTCATTTTCTAATTAATGCCAACTTATCCTTTATAGAGCATTAATCCCATGTTGCATGCATTTGATGTAAATATATACACTCATAATTTTTTGTTACACTACCTTAAAGTTTTTATTTTTAGTTTAAAAATAGAGGATTGTCTTATTATAAAAAAAAAATTAAAAAACATGTCGAAAGGAAGTGTTTGATGTTGTTCGCTGTCTGGAATGGATTTCCATCTCAAGTTTATGTCGGCTGATGGGGTAGGGGACAGTAGAGTTTCATGCCCACGTGATTTACCCCTACTTTCTAAAGAATCCACATTCAGGCCCACGTGATGCTGCAGAAATCCGCACCCGTCTGCCCATTCCAAGAATGATAATTTGGTTCCATTCGAAACTATCCAACAAAAATAATATCATTCTAATTCGAACACTGACGAATTCTTTTTTTTTTTTACAAGATATTTTAGAAGAGTTTTAATTATAAAAAGGTACCTTTAAATCATCCACACTTAGATTAATCCCTGTTCAAGTTGGGTAGATTTCTTACAAGAGCCAAAGCTTTGACTCCAAGTTTTAAACGGTTGCGTATATGAGGACGATTCGAACTCTCAACCTCACTTAAACCAGGAGAATCCCTTACTAACTCACCGTGTCCTGAGGTTGATGAATTCAAATTGTTTCGTTCTAATTTGAATTTTGTTTAATTTAAATCAAAATTAAGTTATTTTAATCTAAATTTTTATTGAATCAAACGAAACAATCGTTTTAATTTAAATTTTGATCGATTTAAATAAAAATTAAATTATTTTAATCTAAATTCTAATCGAATCAAACAAAAATTTATAACCTAAATTTTAATTGAATTGAGTCAAACACAGATTATAAAAAGATTAAAATTCAACTTTTTTATTATCATTACCATAATCTGATTAGCATTAAATGATCAATTTAGACTCAAAACATTACAAATGGCATCACATTACATTACGAAACTGCTGAATTGCAGTGCAATATATACCGTGAAAAAAAGATAAGAGAAACATGTCCTTTTGTAATTGTATTATAAGACAGGTTCAGTGTACTTTCCAAATTGAAGAAGAGATGTACTATTCATCGACAACGAACTTCATTTTTGCTTGCTTTCATTTTCAAGTACTTGGTGGTCAATCCAACATTGATGATGAGCAGATTCTCATCGGATAGGGTAACGATAATATTCCAAGCACATTCAATGATTCAATCCCTGCCAAGTAAAACTTGTTCCCTTTGTATCAGAAACATAGAGAGAGCCTTTTACTAATGACTTGTATCTTTTAAAAGAATTCCCATACAACTTACAAATGCAGGCACTTGGCCTTATATTACCAGTACATCATAATCTAACAATGGAACAACAACCCCAGCAACTTGCAGACTACAGAAATTTTTCGAAAGCAAAATCCCTGTCAAAAGCCGTTCGACAATTTTAAGATTTTTATCACTTGGTGTAGAGAACATCTTCCCACGGATGGCGGTATAGCGGCTGTTTCAACCTCTGCTGATCAAAGGTATGCCTGAAATTGGAATTTAATGAGTTCCTGATTAGATGCAAGAGCACATATATCTCAAACATGAAATAGATATAAGGTTTAATCATCCTTAAAACACAGTTTTTTACGAAACACATAACCTTTTCATCAACACCATTTATTTGCTGCTTAGCAAGTAGACATCTTATAATGCAGAAACCAGTAAATATGTTCCCAAATCTTTAACTATCTGGGCAAATATCAGTTAAATTTCCAGGCCCATGATGAGGGCTCAATGGTTTGCATATAGCCCAGAAACCAAAAACTGCACATATCCGACACAATAAAACAAGAAGTTTGAAATGAAAGCCAACTCACCCGATCAGACCAATGGATCGTGCCAAGACAAAAAGCCCGTTCAAATACCCAATCTGAATAATCTCGTCAATCTCTTGTTTGCTAAACATTCCACTGCCAGCAAGAAGATCCAAGAAAAGAGATCCAATCGCACCGTCGACATTAAGTACCAAGTTATTGGCCTTTGAGAGAGTGTAGGTTTCAACTTGAACAGCATAGTCCATGTACTTAACTGAGGGGAAGTGTGTGCGAGCAAATTTTTGTAGGAGCTCTACTCTTTTGTCTCTGTTGTCGCCTCTCTTTATCCTTTTTACAAAGAAAAAAAAACTTAACGAATTAAAATGTCATTGAAAACTTTGACTGCAATTTGTTAGTTGTATTGCATAATCTTTAGCATGTACGAGGTCACCAAATCTCAGTACCTATGCCCAATACCAGGAACACGAATGCCCTTCTTTTTCATTCCTTCTACAAACTCATAGGGTGTAAGACCCTGACAAATGACAAACCAGAAGATCATTGAATCTCAAAAACTGCCAGAGAATGTATTTGATAGACCACAAAAAGCCTTTCATGTGGAGAATTCCCTTAAAGCTTACCTTATCATAAGCCTCCTTAAAATATCGAGCAGCATCATCAATGGCACCACCAAATCGAGGACCAATCGTGAGCAAACCTGTTCGAGAGATCACAAGCAATGCTATAGGCTCCAGGAACTCTTATCCATAAATTTAGGTCTGTCTATCCGTGAAATAAAAGGAAAAAATTAAATCTCTTGTTTTTTCACCTGAAACAAGGCTTGAAACCAAGTCCTTTCCAGCTCTTGCTGTCACTATAGTGTTGTGAGCACCAGAGACACAGGGACCATGGTCGGCACATAGCATTATGCATATCTGATTACAGAACACAGATCAGTAACTCTAGAATACAGAAAGTTGAGAAGAGAACATAGTTTTCTCTTAATCACAGGTCAAATATTGAGCTAGATACAAAAAAAAGGGGCATGTTGTGTAAAGGAAAAGAATCGGTTCCACAAATAATGCTTCAAAATCGTAGAACTTGCCTCAATAAATTGGGTACAGTAGCGTGGCAGGCTTCGCTTGAACCATAATAGAGAGATAACATCACCCACACCATAACCCTTCTCAACAATAGAAGACATTGGGACACCAGCATAGCACGGTTCCTCACCTGTAAGATGGATGGAAAAGAAGAATTCATTTCACCAAGATTTTAGCCAACAAACAGATTCAGTATAATTGTAAATCCAAGACAGAATACCTCTGTCATCAGAAATGGTAGAAATGATATGAGTTGGAGCTCGAACTTTGCCACTCTTAATTGCGCTGTTAAGATCCTCCGGGATTGGGGGAGGTGTAATCTCCTTGACAGCTGAAATCTTCCCTTCTTCAACCTTTAAATAAAAGGAAATGCATCTTTATCGAAGTTCAAATGTGAAGCTTGAGCGAATAAAAAAAGAATTTAAAACATGCAGAAACTAACCAGTTTCTCAAATGTTTCCTTAATTGCAGCTTCAAAAGCTTCATATGAATTGGGAACAACAGCTCCAGCATCCTTTAGAGCTTGATTTTTCGCCTGCGCAGATTCCATCTCACCACCACTTTTTGCACCCTGCATTAGAATTGGTCAACTGTCAAGAAAGATTAAGAAAAGTCTTGTTTTGCAGAGATTATGACAAGTGCTTTATAAATAGTAACAGCACAATCAAGCACCAAACTTACAGCATGACCAAATTGCACTTCCGACTTAAAAAGTCGAGCACATGTTCCACTGACCCAAGCCACCACCGGCTTGGTCACTTTTCCCTGCTTGAGGGCTTCAACAAGGGAATATTCATCTCGTCCACCAAGCTCCCCTAGTACAACTATCATCTTAACCTGAGGTGGCAAGAAAATCAGATTGGAAATATGCTATGTGGAGCTGGGACCGTCTATATACTTTTTCCCCATGACCAAGTAAGCACTGATCACAAAATTAATTATGCATCAATCTAAAGTAGATTGTGGAACAGGAAGTTAATTGGCACGGTTTTGCACACAAGAATCACACTGTCAACTTTGCCATTCCATAGAAAAAGAATGGTAGTCTATACGCGCAAGATAGTTAGGAACTAAACAGGAATACTCTCCTCAAATTAAATGAACAACAATATACCTGTGGGATGTTGTTAAATCGAAGAACATGGTCGGAAAGAGTGGAACCGGGGAACACATCTCCTCCGATTGCAATGCCTATGAAATTCCAGAAAAACATATCCAAGTTGAACTTAGATTCAAATTATCTGACATAACTAATCTAGACAATATACTAGAATCCTTGAGGTACCTTCATAAATTCCATCAGTCACACGAGCAATTGTGTTATACATCTCATTTGACATGCCACCCTGCAATGAGGACCAGAGGATCATTATCAGAACTGTCGATAGATTGCACTGGTCAGTAAAAGCAAATTGACAAAGTAAGAAGCAAACAGTTGGCAAGTCTATTTTTAAAACAACTACGCATTAATTTAATTTCGAGACTAAAAGACCACCCAGTTTATGCCATATCCCTCCTAAGAAAAAACTAAGCAATTGATTATCATGACAATCAAAAAGAATTTTGCATACAATAACCTGCCCTAAGAATTTCAGATTAGATTCCAGCTACATCACTTAAGAAATGTACAACACAAATCAATTTCCATACTCAAATGGCAATGACTTGCAAGTGAAATAAAAAAATTAAACAATCTAACATTTAATATAAGTATATGCAGATCAAAAGAAATCTCACAGGCACTATGAATAGAAAATTTAATTTGCATGTCATGGATGAGCAGAGGATTAAGAACATACAGACTTGGAGACAAATCCAACAGAACCAGGACGGTAAAGCTTGCAAGCAATTATGTTATCTATAGTTCCAGCAGTATCACCGATCTTAAATGCTCCAGCTTGGATGCCTCCCACAGTTGCAGGGCCGATGACAACCTGCATAATACTCACCAAAAGTTATGACAAAGGATTGAACTCTACAGATAAAAAAGCCAGAGGAGAAATACTTATGATAACACCATAAGAGATGATAAGATGCATTAAGCTTTGCTTGCCCTCAAATATCCTAGTCCAAGTACTTTCATATTATAACACTCGCCTTATTATTAGCCCGAGCATATGCAATAAGCTGCTTAGTGTCTGACTCAGGAACACCCTCGGCTATTATAGCCACAACCCGAATGGTGGCCTGTTTCAGAGCAGACATTGATGATGCAGCAGCACTGCAAACGAATTAGGATACGGACACAATTACTAGGAATGCATATAGTGATCTTTGCAATCTAGGAGACCATTGAGTAAACAAATTCTAACCTTCTGAATGATGCGAAGTTTATAAATACATCAGCAGTTGGATGTGCAGCACAAGCTGCCTCGATTCTGCAAATAAATCACAACAGATGTATGAGAATTTTAAGCATGAAGACTATAGAATTTGCATAAAAAACCTCGTGAACTTTTGCCAGGCAGATACTTCCATATTTACAACTAATAGGGGCAGAATAAAACACCACTCCCCACTCCCCTTCCCACTCCCCAGAAACTAAAAGAAAAATAAAAGGGATTGCATTTGTCCATTCTCAACTTCCAAAGATTGAGGATAAAAATCAGTTAGGCTCTTTTGGTACCGCTTAACTATCACTAGTTTATATTTAAAAGCTTCAGATATAAACAGGTCAATACTCAACATTCCAAAAACATGCAAATAAAAGTAGTACCTACAGAAAACAAAAGACAAGACAAGTATATCGAAGAGTAACAGGGACAAATAAAAGAATTCATCCCAATAGACCAATAAGAACAGTTTCCCTTCAATCATAACTTACGTTGAATGAACAGGGATTGCAATTTCCTCTTGACCAAAAAACAGTTTCTGAAATCCCTCAGAGCCGGGATTAATGATTCCGGCAACAGACGGAGTTTCCCTCCCTGAAAAATTACAATATGAATCAAACTCAGAATTACCATCGCTTACAAAGAAAAATCCAAGAAATGCAAAAAAGCACCTTTAGCATCTTTCATGGAAAATTATGCAAAAAGTACCACATACCGCAAAGGAAGTCAAAATCAAGCATGCGTTGGACGGGAAGCTGCTTATAGTTGTAGAACAGAGCTTGTGTAGTGGGAGAGAAGAGTTGTCCAGTCGCCATGGCTTAGATTCAGCAGACCTGTTGAAACAACTAGCATCAATATTCTTCAAGCTACATAGACAAATCTTTATACAAGGATCAAGTTTATCCAATCCATGTACACACATCAGAAATGGTAAATGTCCAAGTGAAGAAGGAAAAAAAAAAAACAGATTTACGTTATAGTTCTCCACAACACCTGGTGACCCAACACAGTAATTGGAAAGTCCAACAGGAAAGTCTCAAGCTTTCGAGTTCTTTTCCCACAAAACCCATGAAACAGTTGCAATATTCCTTATGAATCAAGAAGTCAAAACAGGCGTGTAAAGCAATTTACATCCTATCACTACAAAGACTGATACATCTACCTAACCTACCACCTAACAAGAGACCAGTTTTCACATGCCTGAGCAATGCAATTCAGCGAAAAAGGAAAAGCTAATACATACAGATCCACCATACAGTAGCCAACGATCCACACTCTAATCCTAACAACCAAAACCACACCTAACAAGAAACCAACAACGTACCAGATCCCACTAACCCAGAACCAAAAAAATGCCAATGAGGTCAGAGCCCAAAAATCAGAAAGACAGAGCAAACAAACACCAACGTCGGATCTCTTGCTCTACAAAATAATAAACCAAATCAATGCAAACAACCACGAAATGGGTGGTTAAAAAAGAGTCCCAGAAAACCAGAGCCGACTTAGAAACGACACCGTGAAGAGACAAAAATGGGAATTGAACATGGGAAGCGTTGTAGTAGTAGATCTAAGATGGTGGTACATCTCTAAATTGAAGGACTGGTGACTTAGCAAGTCTAGGAGACACACAAAAAACAAAACACAGAGAGAGACCTACCTCGTGAACTCTCTCTCTCTGTGAACAACACCAAAGCCAAACCAAGCCTCGAGGAAGTCGCCTAATTTAACGAGAGAAAGAATGGTGAGAACATTGGATTTGGGTACGTACTTAAATAGAGCCAAATTGCATCTACCACCACCACCACCAAGAACACCAGACCACACCACACCCGGACAGGGAATGATTTTGAAGGGAAGGAGAGATAAAAGGAGTGAGCTGCGTCACGTGGCATATGTTAGTTAGCTAGCAATAGAAATAGGCCGCCATCATTGCTTTGTTATTATTATATTTTTTGTAAATTTATTTAATTTTTTAATATTGAATCGTCAAACTTTTTAATTACATCCCTTAATTATATTTGGATTCACACAACTTTTAATATAATAATAAATTTAATAAAATTATTTCAAATTAAATTTATTAAAAATTTAAATATTCTTCATAATTTTATTTCATGAATAAAATTCACAAATTTCTTATCATTTGTGTAAAAATAAATTCTTATTATTTTAATCACTAATAAAAAATAAAAAATTTATATTAAAAATTTTCAATTTATATTAGTTCTAAATTTCTTATAATTAATTATTCTGAAATTATTATACAATATAAATATTGTAGGTGATATTATTTTTAATAATTCAAACTAATGACTATAATTTATAAAATAAATAAAATCACATTTGAGATTTCTATTTTTTATCACTAATTAGATCTTTTCATTTGAAAAATAAAATTAACACAAATTAGATATCAAAACTGAATTATTGATTAATTTCATTGCTGATTTTATGATATTTCTAATGATTTATTACGTATATTTCATTTTGTTTTATATTCGTTTCCCATCTACATTTACTTACTGGTTTCGTTAGTTGAAAGTTGGGAAGCAGGGGACTCAGGAGACGTGACACGGGTCTGGCAGGAGCTATGTTAGATCCCAGGTGGTCAGCTTTGACTAGTAATTTTGTTTTTTTTGGTTTTTTAACACTTTTCCTATTTTATGTAAATTTTAGTGCTCTAATTAAGTTTTAGCAATCGTTTTTTTAATATATCAAGACTAAATTTAAAATCAATTAATAATAATGTTTACAGTTGATGGTCAAAATTTTTGTATTTTTGTCTTTTAATAATAATATAACTTATAATTATTTTTTAAGTATCTATTAAATAATTTATCAGATCTACAAATAAATTTTGCTTTTAATTATGATTATGTCATAATACAAATGATAAGTTTGTTGTGTGGTCTCAAAATTGGGATTGGCAACCACCAACCCTCAACTCCCAATTTTAAGTAATCTCGATTATTATTATTATTTTCGTTTAACTACAAACAAGGTTTTAGGTATAAACAACATGTATACCAACTTCACATGCCTACTTTTGGAAACTGTGTGAAGAGTTTTACCAATATTTAACAGCTAAGGTTTGCCCAACCTTACTTTTAATTAGATTCAAAGTAAATAGGTTTGATTTAAGTTAATTGAATTTCGAGTTGAACTCAAACTTTTTTCTTTTCAAATTTTAGAGTTTTAAGTCTCAAGAGAGTGGTCGATATGGTGGAGTAGGGATATAGGATCGAAAGGTCCAGTATTCGAATCTCCCTACTTACACTCTTTTGGTCGAGCCTATCGTACAGGGTTTGTCTAGTACGGAATATCCGATTGGAGTGATTTACAGGCTATTGCGTTAATCCGAAGGTTTACTCAACACGCATCCAAAAGACAACAATTACAAATTCTTCCGTTTCTTAAAAAAAAAGTGTTGAACTAGCACAAATTCATGGTAAAATTGACTACAAAATTAGAGACTCGAGTTGAACCAACTCGTTTACGTAATTACTAATGGATGAGAATGCTAATATTAATGATCAATGGCATTGTAATACAAGTATTCTAATTTTAAAAAAAAACTTGGATTAATTCTAACCAAAATTATTGCCTAATTTTTTATTAAGAAATCATTCAACTTTCACATCCATGTTTAACATAGGTAATATAGTACAAAATATGATGATGAAGATAATGATAAATTCAATTCTCCCAAATAATTTCATATATTTTATTTGTAATTCAGTAGTTTATATTTCAAAACAAGCTCCTTTTAGGCATGATTTTATTCGTTTCGAATTATGTGCTAGGCCATTTATAAGGATAAAGACACGTTTCTTTTCTATAAATTGGCTTTTTAAATTATAATCTAATATTTTTATAGAACTTTTAATAAAATTGACATTGATATATATTTCACGTATTAATTATATTAAATTTAAACTAAAAACAGCAAATAAAAATGTGTATGCATATTTAACAAATTATGAGGATATATTTAAAATATTAAATTATAATAATTTTTTTAGAAAATTAAAGCAAAATATAATTACATTTTATACAATAGAGTCGTGCAATCAGGCCTTTAATAAAGGACTTGTTGAGTGAGGGATCAACGTAATGCAAATAAATATGATAGGAACAATGCTTCTTTGTCACTGTTTTTGTCTACGTATAACTCTCCTGGGGACCTACTTGTGGTCCCAGTCAGTACATTATTACTTTAAAATAAAAATTTTATAAGTATTGTTTTTAATTATATTAAATAAATAAATAAATGCATGTTATAGAATATAATATAGAGATATCAGCCTAAAAATTATTGATTTTTTTTTCAATTTAGTATTAAACTTTATAAAATTTTCAATTTGGTGTTAATTATTTCAAATTTTGTGAAACTCAGAGTCAAAATATCATTTTTACTAACGTGACTAATAGATTTACATTTACGTGACATTTTATAGGCTAGTTGTCTAAGTAAAAATAACATTTTGACATAATTTTAATAAAATCTAAAATGTTAATAAATTACAAATTTTAGAAAATTACACAATAAATTAAAAGAACTTAAAAATATTATATACTTTTAGATATGTTATTCTTATAGCATATAATATAAGTGATTCATTCACTCATTATTATTTTTTCAATGGCGGTAAACTCGTTTTCAAGTAGTCAATATTTTTTCTTGAAGTGGAAAGGCCAGTGCAGTCCAAGTCTAACGGAGTTTATTGCATTCTAAATCTACCAACTACCCCAACTAACTTCCCAAATGCCACCCATCCGACATTTGGTCATTTGCCACATTCTTTATTTATTGTTTTATTTGTTAATAATAGTGGTGTCCGTGATTATTATTATTGGAATGTGCATTAAATAAATTATTATTATTATATATAATAGTTTATAAATTATACAATTTAAATATTTTATCTAATCAATAAATAATTTATAATCAAATAAATCATTTTTAAAAATTCAAATTAATTAATATTAATAATTGTAATATTTCTTCGCTCCCAGTCAATTACACGTAAGAAACCTCTTAAGTGAATTGAAATGTATTCGTATACTTCAAGTTCAACTAATTTATTTTATTTATCAAAATTTTAATAAGTGTGATAATTACTTATTCAAGTTTAAATTATGCTATTTTTTAAAATAATATAATTTTGAATTATTGAAAATTTTAATTTTAATTCTAATTATTTAAATTTAATAAATTATATCAATTTTATTATCTCTTTGCTTAATTAATCAATTCTGATCTTCAAAATATCCATTTCTGTTAGTGAATATATAAAACTAATTAAGTTGGTCTCCCACAAAAGCTTAAGCTATTGTGGTGAATCGGTCACTTAACATGGTAACAGAGCCTTTGTGACCAAGAGGTCGTGAGTTCAAATCTTACCACCTACCTATTATTCAGCACAAGGTAGAGTGAGCATGTGCAAGTTTCAAGCTCAAAGGGCTTTCACTTGAGGGGGTGTGTTAGTGAATATATAAAATCAATTAAGTTGGCCTCATACAATAGCTTAAGCTATTGTAGTGAAATGGTCACTTAACATGGTATCAGAACAGGTTTGGCCCGGATTATTAATTTCCCGGTTGTCCGTTTGGATGTTCATTCCCAGCGGCCCGGTCCGGTTTCCACTGCGTATATTTCAAGTGACAACTGAATGTCCAGCCCCAGTTGTACTTGAGGGGGAGTGTAAGAGTGACCCATATTGCCTAGACATGAATATGTTAAAGGGTTTATAAGTGGTAAGAGTCAACTATTCAAACAACTAATTCTAATTATTTGGATAATAGTTGACCCAAATCCAATTCTTATTAATGAACTCTACACTCTATCCATATTAAAAATTTAACGGTTAGTTGCGAGCTTTTAATGCAAAAAAACTGGTTGGCCGCTGAGAATTAAATTGTGAGCTTTAAATGCAGACATGGTTCCCCACCTTCTTAGGGTGCTTGAAAGACAACCATTTAGGCGAAATAATTTACCAACGAATAGGTTTAGCAGGCTAAGAGAGAAATGGAGCGCCTGGAAAACAGTTTGGGTGAGCTGAGACAAACTTTTAGAAGTGGAAAGACTAGAGGTGTTGCTTGGAGGAAAGCACAGCTTAGAGCTCTTATTGACCTTGTTAAAGAAAATGAAGAGAGAATGTTGAAGTCACTTTATGAGGATCTGGGAAAGCACCCAGTAGAAGCTTACAGGGACGAGGTAAGTTTTCTGGGTGTTCTTATCTCTGTTGGAAGTTTCTCTACTAGGTTCTGAAACCTGTAGGGCACAGAGGCAGATGATTCAAATATGGGCTTATTCTCCTTTTTATTCACTAAACCCTCGAGAAAATTTGATAACGAACACTTTATCTTGATTAATTGCACATTCACCAACTTTGAGTATCTTATCTTTTTGTGATTTTCAGACTCTGGGGATGAAAAAATGGTTCATCATATTTTTGTAGGTAGGGGTGATTGAAAAATCAGCCAGTTACTGTTTGAACTACGTGGAGAAATGGATGGCCCCTAAAAAGGTTTGTTTTGTTTTTCTTTTACTAAAATTATATTTTTAACATTAACATTTACGAGAGAAATTCTTAATATTTTGAATTGCTTAAATTAAACCCTATATTTTTAAAAGGTTCAAAATTGATGAAAATTTTAACAAACATAATTTCCCATTAATTATTGATATGATATTTTTTAATTTTAAAAAAATTAGTGTGAGACTCATGTAAATAAATATAAATGAAATCTACTTTTTTGATTAATTTAAAAACTAATTATGTAATAATAAAATCCATTTTTATTTAAAATATAAAAATAATATATTAATATGAATTTAAAAAAGTTAAAATTTAATTTAAACAATTGAAAATTGAAGTTTTCTTTTTTCCTGTTCTGTTAGAAGCAAACAAAGTAAGAAACTGAAGCTGATGTATTTTGTGTTGAAACTCTCAGATCTTGTCGAGAAATCGAAAGAGGAATAGCCTCAAGGGCTTGTCTCAATCCCGTAAATTAGAACAGCAATGATAGACTTGAAATTCTTCTGTAGCTGATCACGGACATCAATTAGCACAGGGAAGAGATGTCTAAAAGATTTTTTTTGGTGTTTAAGGTGATTTCTTAATTATTTTGAGCAGGGTAGATTACCACTGCTTTTCTTCCCAACAAGTGGAGAAGTGGTGTCTGAACCTCTCGGTGTAGTTCTTGTAATGTCATCCTGGAACTTCCCCTTGAGTGAGTGAATCAATTCTCTGACAATTAACTATGATAATTTTACTACTTTTATCTATTGAAACGGAGTTGAAGGGAACTTCCTTGCAAATACCTACAATTCCTAGTTTACTACGGCCTTTGTGGGTGGCAAATTCGTTTGTATGACATGCCTTATTGATAGAAGTGGGTGGTGCTTTTTCACACCCCTTTTCTTACATGTATAACCACATTCAAGTAAATCTTCCGCCAGTTAGCCTTTAATTTAGCAAAACTAATCATCAGTTAGTGTGGTAAATATTAAGTGCCCATTTTATCATAATAGCTTAAGTTGTTGTGTGAGGCCACCTTCGTTGGTTTTATATATTTACTAATACACCCCCTCATGTAAAAACTCTTTGGACTTAGAAACTTATATAGGCTTATCCTACTTTGTGCTGAATAATAGATGGGTGATAGAATTTGAACTCACAACTACTTAGTCACAAAAGCTCTGATACTATATTAAGTAATTGTTTCATCACAATAGCTTAAGTTGTTGTGTAAAGCCAATTTAATTGATTTTATATATTCACTAACAGTAAAAAATGGACAGTTCTCCGCTATTTGTTCCATCTCACGTCGGGACCATAGTTCTCTTCGCTAGGTGTGTGATAGATATGTGTAGAATTTAATTGTAGTGGCTCATTAGAGTAGAACCAAAAATGATTGTAAATAGAAGCTGCATTGAGTGTGATGATCTTCTTGTCTGCAGCACTGTCATTGGATCCATTGATAGGAGCTATCGCAGCTGGAAATACTGTGGCTCTAAAACCGTCAGAGGTTGCGCCGGCATGCTCTTCTTTTCTTGCTGATACTATCCCAAAGTACTTGGATTCCAAGGCTATAAAAATCATTGAGGGTGGACCAGAAGTCTGCCAACGACTACTGCAGCATAAATGGGACAAGATATTCTTTACTGGTATCACCTCATACTTTTTAAGAATAGATGCTAATGCACTTCACACGGGCAAAAACCCGCAACTAGGTGTCTACTCTAGTCTTCTAATGGTAGACTTGCTCTTAATTTATGTATCCTCAGGGAGCCAACGTGTGGGACGCATTATCATGAGCGCAGCTTCAGAGCATTTAACACCTGTTACCCTTGAGTTGGGAGGAAAATGTCCTGCTATCCTGGACCTTAACTCGATCACCGATCCAGCAGATATGAAGGTTACATAGATTAGCAAACTGTAAATTCTTTGGTGATCATGCATTTCAAATCAATAATTGACTTGTTTTACCTTTTAAATGTGTTGGATTCAAAGACAGCAGCTAAACGAATAATTGGAGGGAAATGGGGGGCATGCAACGGACAGGCATGTATCGCCGTGGATTATGTTATTGTGGAAGAAAAGTCTGCTACCATTCTGGTAACGACAATTCTTTTCCAGGATGGATAGACTCATATTGGCTATTGCAGTTTGAAAGAGTTATCTTTATCTTTCAGACAGATTTACTAAAGAAGATCCTAAAACGATTCTACGGAGAAAACCCGAAAGAATCAAATAGCATTAGTAAAATCATAAACAAGAGCCACTTTGATCGATTACACAGTCTTCTTAGCCATCCTCTTGTTAATGATTCCATTGTTCATGGTGGATCTGTGGATGAATATAACATGTAAGCTTGTATTCCTTTTCCTTTAGGTAAGGCCTGGCCAGTTTTTCAACAATACAAAAGAAATTCGCTTATCATGATCAAAATTCGCAGGTTTATTGAGCCCACAATCTTGCTAAACCCTCCGCTTGATTCTGAGCTCATGACAGAAGAGATCTTTGGTCCCCTGCTTCCTGTCGTCACTGTAAGACCCAAACACTCCAGAGCTTTTTCCTGCTTTCAGGTTCCCATTGAACTTCTGCTTTTCCCCTTCTAATCAACACGTGACCAATGCCTATGCAGTTGAATAAAATTCAAGAAAGCATAGAATTTGTGAACTCAAGGCCAAAACCACTGATCATCTATGCTTTCACTAAAGATGAATCATTCAAGAGACAGATTTTAACAGAAACATCCTCAGGAAGTGTGACTTTCAATGACACAATGGTTCAGGTAACACGAATTGATTCCACTATTTCCAGTTTCATCAGAAAAACTGATCCATTCCATAGTAACTTTTTGGTTTGAACTACAGTTTCTGTGTGATGAACTTCCATTTGGAGGTGTTGGTCACAGCGGGATCGGTAGGTACCATGGAAAGTATTCTTTTGATACATTCAGCCATGAGAAGGCTGTGATGCAAAGGGCATTCTATCCTGAGCTTGAGCCAAGGTATCCTCCCTGGAACAGTTTCAAGTATCGGTTCCTCAGATTGGCCTACCACTACAATTACATTGGACTAGTCCTGCTTCTGCTTGGACTGAAAAAGTAGCAGCAGTTGGAGCTCCGTCAGTCTTTGTAGCTAAGGAAAAATGAGATTATGTATGGTAGTATTTTTCTTTTAAGTACTTACAAATAATATGCAACTCCTAGAATATGAAAGCATATAATAAGTCGTTTTGGTTTTAATAAGTTTTTTTTATATTATTATCTTATCCTTCATTTCTAACAATTGCATCCGTATTATATAAAATAAGATAAAAAGACACAAACATTCATTAAAATTTAAGAAAATTAAAATAGAATTTTCTAATTTTCAAAAAATATTAATTTTTAATTTTTTTAGGAAATTTTCTTTTCTTAAAATTGGCTTAACAATAATAACAAAACAAATATAATATGAATATCGCACACAAATTAGTCAAATATCCCAAACATAATAACACAACTCAACTCTTAGATCTGATTTGAACTAATTATATTTAACTTAAATTAATAATTTAAGATAATTATAATTAATTATTAATTTAAATCATATTTAATTTGTGATGTTGGAATTTAAGAGTTAGTTTAATCATTCCATATGATCATAAGTGTTGCATGTGTTTCATTATTGTTTATATTCCAAGTGAGAGAGAATAATTTAAAGTGAGAAAGCATATGTTGACTACAAAGTGAGTCACCTTCAAGGGCACGCTTTCCTAAAAGACCGCCGTGGGAAACTTTACAAGCTATTTAGGGCATCTCCAACTATTGCACCAAAATTTTACACCAAATTTGGTGCAAAGTGGAATATTCCTAAAATCTTTTTACATCAAATTTTTTGTTACTCTAACCATTTTATACCAAATTTTTACACCAAATTTTTTTCAAAGAATCTACCACAATAATTTAGTTATTAACTCAATTAATTTATATTCATATAACCACAATAAATTAGTTATTAATTAAATTAATTTATATTTATATAATAATTTATATTTGTTAATTTATTTAT
>JANZLX010000213.1:47118246-47130430 GCA_025531955.1 Erythroxylum orinocense | reverse complement strand
TTGATGCTGATTATGCAGGTGATCTTGATAAAAGTAAATCCACTACAGGATATGTGTTTACACTAGCTAAAGGAGCTATGAACTGGGTTTCAAAACTGCAGTTAGTTGTGGCTACGTCAACAACAGAAACAGAATATGTAGCAGCTACATGAATGACAAAAGCAATCAATGGTTTCAAAACTGCAGTCAATTGTGGCTACATGAATGGCAGATTTTATGACAAAAGCAATCAATGGTGACAATTTATGTGGTGTAGATCCTCGTGTAGCCTGACAAAGACGTAAGCAACATGAAGCGACAAGGTAGAAAGAATAGTGTGAAGATCTGATTGACACTCAATCAAATCTTCAAGTGGGAGAATTATCAACTTTGGCTGCTATGGCTGCTAACCTTGGCTACTGTGGCTGTTGTCAACAATTGTTGGCAGCAGCCTTAGCAGTCAACAAGCCTAACACAGCTAAGGCAAGCCAACATTGTTAGCTGCCTACCACACTTCTCCTGCCTATTTAGAGAAGCAAGCATCCAGAGCATAGAGAAAATAGAGAGAGTGAAGTGAGAGAGAAAAGAGAGAGAAAGAGGGGTACAAAAATATTGTGTATATTTTTGGTCTAGTTTTTCCTTGTAATTCTCCAGTTTTTCCAGTAGTAAAAGTCTTCTATCCTTGCCCGTGATTTTTACCCTAATTTGGGAGTTTTCCACGTAAAATATGTGTGTACATTACTATTCCCTCAGTCCTATTTAGTTGCGAACCTGCTCTAATCTGGTCGATTTTCACAACAATTGGTAGTGTTGCTGGCAGAGCTGCAGGAATAGCATTTATAGCTATTATCTCCATTGTTGTTCTGAAGAAAAAGAGAGGTTTTGTTACCACTCTAGGGAAATTCTCACACAACTCAAACCAATCTATCGACTCTTGCACAAGGCCTGTGTCGACATTTTTCCTTGTTTGAGATCAGGCAAGCAACAGGCAATTTTGATGAATCCAAGGTCAGTTGGGAGGGTATGGGAAAGTCTATAGAGGGGTTATGGGGAAAGGGACAAAAGTTGCTATCAAGAGATCAAACCCATTTTCAGAACAAGGAATTCATGAGTTCCAGACAGAAATAAAAATGCTCTCCAAGCTGAGGCACATGCATTTAGCCTCATTGATTGGACTTTGTGAAGAAGATGATGAGATGGCTTTGGTTTATGATTATATGGCTAATGGTACGCTGAGGGAACATTTATACAATGGTAGTAACCCTGTCTTGTCCTCGAAGCAAAGATTGCACATATGCATTGGTGCTGCGAGAGGACTTCACTATCTTCACACTGGAGCCAAGTACACCATAATTCATAGGGATGTGAAGACTACAAACATTCTCTTGGATGAAAAATGGGTGGCAAAAGTTTCCGATTTCGGAATGTTGAAGGCCAGTCCGAACCTGAATCAATCCCATGTTAGTACAATGGTAAAGGGTAGCTTTGGATACTTGGATCCTGAGTACTTCAGGAGACAACAATTGACAGAGAAGCCTGATGTATACTCTTGTGGGGTAGTTTTGTTTGAAGTACTATGTGCAAGGCCTATACTTGATTCAAGCTTGCCTAAAGAGCAACTGAATCTAGCTGACTGAGCTCTAAGTTGCCAAAAGAATGGAACTCTTGAAGACATAATCGATCCAAGTCTTAATGGGAAGATAAATCCTCAAGGTAACTACATGCGAGACCTGACCAGAGGAAGGGCGGAGTGAGAGGTGCCATGGCCGGACAGAGAGCGCGTGGCCGAGGAGGACCCACGAGGGGTGAGGGCATAGACATAATCCTCCACTTCTAGAAAATTGATCATGAAGAATTCATTGGCGATGTCCACAATCTTCATCGGCCCGGTGAGCTTCCACAGCGAGGAGAGGTGGTTCTTCAACATGGTATTCCTAATTCGGCGTTCCATGAGTTTGACGACAATGGCTTGTTCCCATTGTTTGTTGAGTCGTCCATTGAAGGAGTTGGAGAGTTCAATGCCGGGTCCAAAGTCCCCAGGTACTATGTTTATGTCTCCGTTTTCAATTTTCATTGGGTCTTCAGGAGGCCATTCTGGTTGTGATTGAGTTGGGTTTAATTAGCTAGTGACTGTTGCACGATAGTTAGGGGGGAATTGGTTGGGGAGATGTCTGTGTGGGTGGTGGATCTTCGTCCCTTTCGTGAATGCGAACTTTTTTCGTCGTATGGCCAGCATGATCTGTGCGGAGATCCCCATGTTCTGGATTGTTAGAGTTACTGTTCATCAGTGCATTTTGAAGAAATGCGATCTATTGGTCAGTCGTCCTTGTTTTCTCTTTATTTGTTCGAATACTTTTCTTTTCCTGGAGTCCACTACAGTTTTAGTTAATAGTCGTTGGAGCTTGAGGCTTTCGTAATTGGTAATCAATACCAGGGTTATTCTCATAAATGAATTCACACCAATCTTCGATCGGCCCAACCCAAAATGCAGAAAATGTATTAAACTATATGTAATTAAATCTTAAAATTAATAAAATTAATTAAACTTAAATATTTAAATACAGTCAAGACTATTGGATTTAGAAAAATTTTAAATTTAAATTCTATTTTTTTAAAATTTAAATTCAATAATTATTTTCAATATTATACCTATGCATGATATAAACTACAATAGAAGAAATGCAAAATCATTTTTTAATTAAAATATTTATATCATTTTTAAAAGTAATTTAAATCATAAGTCAATTTTTGGAAGAGTTCTCCAATTCAAAATTTTATGATTTATGAAAAAGACTATAATTCATATAAAAATTGAAAATATTAACTATACTGTATACTATATATATATATATATATATATATAATCTCGATATATTAAACTTTTGTCTTCTCTTTATTCTTCTTTTGCTTGATTGATCTTGATCCTTGCTTGGAATAGACGTCGAGGTTGCATGCTGAACCTATTACAAGTCACATGCTCCATGCACTAGTTAAAGTACCGCCACGTTAAAAGGCTCCGTGGTGACAAACTGGTTACGATTTCTTCCTCCCGAAGATCCTTTGATTATATGGGATCGTAAGGTTTGCGAATTAGTGATAAAGAAAAGGATTCTCTATTAACTTCTGTTGATCAAATTTTGAATCTGATGCTTCGAATTATTTACATTTTTACTATTATAAATATTTTTAAAGATACGATGCTTTAAATTATTTATATTTTCACTAAATAGAAATACATTTTTATTTTTAAAAAAATTATTTTGAATACTTTGGAAGTTATTATCATCTCTATTTTAAAATTAGTCAAGACATAAGTTTTTTTGTCTCATAATAATTTGAAATAGATATGATTTTAATATTGTTCTATGATTTGTATGAATTAGTTTTGATTTAGGCAACTCTTCCAAACTCCAATTAATTCAAAATTTGTTCAAACTTTTATTTAGGAACCCAATTGGTTCTTTTCTTAAAATTGCAGCAGAATCACTATCTTTTAGAGAGAGTTTAAATCTTCTGTCTAATATTATAGTGTCTTATTGTGTCCAATAAATCTCAGCCATTTATTTATGTGGGTTTTGCATAAGTCTCGCGTAAATTCCACAAAATAAATGACTGAGATTTTATGAAACAGAATAAGACAGAGAAATATTAGAAAGATAATCTTATCTCTTTCAGAAACTACATTACATCACTTTTAATGACGTAAATAAGCATATCTTCAAGCTTATAGTTTCCAACAGAACTGCACCGAAATTCTTATATTTACTTTAAAGTAATCAGTTCAGCCTCACTTTGAACAAAGTTATGCTTTCTGTTGGATGCTTTGTATTTGGGATTAAAAAAATTGAAAAGCATCCTTCTTAGCTTTAGCCATTAATTTCATTAAGCAATCTTTCTAAGTCACCTTGGATTCTCCAGACCTTGAGAGTATAAGTTGCCTCTGGGTTTTTGCCACTCCTACCTTGAGACTCAGTGCAATATGAATTCCACAATGGCTGAAGAACAAAACCATTGGAGAAACTGAGCTTGTACTTCGCCGTTGCTCTTCAGGTAATGCAAAAGACTCTCTTCTTTGTTTTATCTCTGTTCTATTAAACTTATTCACTACTCAGTAGAACTATATCAGTTTACCTAATTCATGTTTTCTTTAACCTCTATCCCATGTATTGCGAAATTTTGAGTAGTATCGATTCATTACAGAGACGGAGGTTGAGATATTCAACAATACCATGTAAGAATTATAAACTAAGAAAAATTGTAAGGTTAATTTAAAAAATTAATAATTTTATGTTTAGATATTTTTAATTATAAAAATATTTTGACTAGTTATTATATTTAGAAAATAATTTTTTATATAATTTTTACTAAATTGAATTATTGAACAAAATTTATAATTTTATAAATTTTTTACAGCATTAGATAAGTTTGACAATAAACAAAGACGTTTGGTAATATTTAACAAAATTTTGATGAATTGATTTCTTAATAATTAAATAAAATTATGATATTTTGTTAAGTTTTAATAAAATTGTCATTCTAATATTAAAAGACTAAATTTTAATTATATATAAATTAGAATACTTGTTTTTAAAGTTTTGCTTATAAGACAATAAAAGTAGTCTGAGAATAAGGGGTTTTAAGTTTTTGGCTCCCCCTTTAATGACCAGAAACAGAGCGTAACTGAGAAAGATGAATATTGCAGGTTAAATTAATCAGATATGGAACAAGCCACTTCATCAGGAGGATCAGGAGACAGTGGAGGGAGAGATCATATCGCGGTAGAAATCAATGAGAGTCTCGCCACTTCGATCAGGAGAAAGATGGAAAGCATATCTTCATCGCATTCTATCTGCAAAATCAGTGAGAGTCTTCTAAAAGCAAATGAGAAAGCTTACGTTCCTGCCATGGTTTCGATTGGTCCTTATCATCACGGTAAAGACAAGTTCAATTTCATGGAAGACCACAAATGGCGGTATGTTTATGCCCTTCTCAGTCGGAAACCGAACCTTGAAGCTGTCCTGGATGCTTGTGTTGCAGCCCTGAAAGAGCTGGAGGGTAGAGCAGTGTCATGCTATTCAGAGAAGACTAACTTCACAAGCGATGAGTTCCTGAAGATAATGTTGATCGATGGATGTTTTTTGATCGAATTGTTCATGAAGTACTCGATGAAAAGTTTGAGACGTCGAAACGATATCATCTTCAGTACTGCAGGAATGCTATTTGATCTAAGATGCGACTTCATTCTGCTAGAAAACCAGATTCCACTGTTCGTTCTTCTGAGATTGTTCCAGTTGGTGCCAATTCCAAAACAATGTACTTTTTCTCTTCCTGAACTAGCTTTTTCTTTCTTCAAGAACATGATTCCTGGAGACCAAAAGTTTCATCGTGAGAAGTTTAACGAAGAGGGGCACCATCTACTTGACCTAATCGGCCATTGTCTCCTTCCAAAACATCCCAAATGGCCGAAGAAACTACCCGAGTCAGAGAGACAGCTGCACAGTGCAACAGAGCTCCGACGTAACGGAATCAAGTTCAAGAGAAGCTGGACGGAGAATTTGTTGGACATAAAGTTTGGTAAAAAAGTCCTTGAAATCCCACCAATAATACTCCATCAATACACTGAAAGTCTGTTCAGGAACCTCATTCAACTCGAGCATTGTTCGAGAGACAATGTGCAGCACATCACTTCCTATGCATTTCTCATGAAGAGCTTAATCCGCGATGAGAAAGATGTGAAACTGCTAGAGCAACGAGACATTCTCATCAACTACGATGCCACAGAGAAAGAAGTAGCTAAATTTTTTGACAGGATCTGTCAGGAGGTGACTCTGAATGAATCATACTACGACGGTCTCTTGGAACAGGTGTATGGTTATGGAAGAGGCACGAGATCATGGTCGAAGAGATTGAAACGTAGCTATCACAGAAATCCCATGTTACGTCTGGTTCTGATCGTTGCAATTTTGGTGCTCTTACTCACTCTCATTGGCACTTTGTTTTCTGTTCTCTCGTTTAGTCTCCACCGTCTTTAGGAAACGGAAAAGGAAAACCCCAGATGTGCTTAAGAATAATGGGTTGAATTTTTTGTACGCAATTCCTTTTTTTTTTTATCGGATCGACTTTTATGGCAATTTTATAATTTGTTTGTGATTTATTACTCATAAATTAAGGCTGATTTCCAAACAACTATAAATTGTGACCGGATCAAACTACGAAAATATCCTCTTTGTAAAATTATAAAGGGAAGATTGCATATAATTGATACATTTACTTTCGTGAAATAGAAACTTCGTGTGTAGTAAAATTTATAAAATAAAATTAAAATTAAATCATTAATTTGAGTTATAGACTATATAAATGAGTTAATCAAAATATGTGATTAATATATTAATATCTATATATATTTATTTATATCCAATGTAGACTTGAAGATATATCATCTCAACTAACAATTGACGGGTTAATTCTAATTTAACATACCTTAAGTGTGGATATGACCGGATAAGAACTTAATTAGATTTAAACTTAATTTTGATAAATTTTTTTACCAATTAATTATAAAAAAACTTAATTAACCCAATTTAAAATGAAATAAAATAATATATATTTTGTTAGTTTTCAAGACTAAGAAGGCTCAATTTAACCCATCATCAATCCTATATCAAAATAATAACTATCAATCGCTCTAGAGTTTTTTTTTTTTGAAGTTAATCCGATCTAGAGTTAAACAGGTTAAACTATGTTTAATCTGAGTTTCACATGAAATCATGCCTTAAATGGTTCGATTATTTCAAATTTAAATAGATATTTTTGACTTAAATTTAGGAACTTCTGTATGGTGCATTCGGTCTAACCAATTGACAACGTATGACCTTTCGGACCGAGAAGCCTGAAAAGGAGTTGATTGGTAATTGAGTGAAGTGAGCTGGAATCAGATCCTCTGTTCAGTTTTACTCTGTCTTATTCTGTCTCATGAAATCTTAGTCATTTATTTTGTGGGATCCACGCAAGTCTCATGCGGGCCTCACATAAATAAATGGCTAAAATTTATTGAACACAATAAAACATCATAATATTAGACGGTGAATCTATACTCAAGTGAACTTAGGACCATTATTTAGCTCCGACAAACAATGCCAAAACAATAAAAACTTGCTATGGCCAATAATTCTCGCAATGAGGGAAATTTGACGGTTATCCTATTTTCTAGGACTCCTACTTCTTGTTGTGGATTAGATAGACACCTCCAACGCCAAGTTTTAAGACTATTATGAGCCCCTTCTCTGTTTCTTTCTATTCTTCTTTAAACATACCGTACCATAAAGCATAACAGCGTTAAAAGCTATGGAGCCAAAACATCATCAGATGAAACTTCTTGTTGCCTCAACCATTCTCACTCTCCTGAATTTCGCAGCTGTACCCTCACCAGGCTGCGCCGCCCGATCGCCTTCTCTGTCTCCGTCCTCCTCGCCGCAACTGCATCCTGTTCGCTCTCTCCAATCACCCGGTCCCTCGCCTGCATCCGATATTTCACCTTCAGGTGCATACTCTCTAACTAGTCCTGTCCAAGCTCCCGCTCCAACATCTGATCTTTCACCTTCAAATGCAGACTCTCCAATTAGTCCTATCCGAGCTCTTACTCCAACATCTGATATTTCACAATCACCTTCAATTGCATATCCTCCAACTAGTCCTATCCAAGCTCATACTCCAACATCTGATCTTTCACCATCACCTTCAATTGCATATCCTCCAACTAGTCCTATCCAAGCTCATACTCCAACATCTGATATTTCACCATCACCTTCAATTGCATATCCTCCAACAAGTCCAATCCAAGGTCCTACTCCATCGTTCGATACCTCACCTTCAGATGCTTACTCCCCAACATACGATCTTTCACCTTCAGGTTCAGTTCCTGAAAGTAGTCCTACAGAGGCTCCTAGTCCATTTGCGAAAAGCCTGAACACATTGTTCCTGAGTCCCATATCAGAAATCCTGAAGAACCCAAATAGTATCCAGGAGGCTGACTCTGTTGGCTCACCATCTGCAACAGAAAATCCTGAAGTTAAAAAGCTATGTGATTCGACTGATTACCCTCGTCTATGCATGTCCTCAATTACCCCTTTCTTCAATGGCGAAACAGACGCCATTTCCATACTCGAAATGTCTATAAACGCAACCATTCATATAACCAACTTCGCCATTACTGCAGCAACAAAACTCGCAACTGCACCCAAAACTCCACCTAAAATATCCGCCGGTCTTGAGGATTGCAGTGACTTCTACGATGATGCTTTGAGTAATCTTCAGAGCGCACTTGAAGCCATTCCACTTCGTGACACTGGCACCATCAATAGCTTGTTAAACGCTGCGTTGGTCGATTATGGGACGTGTGATAAAGGTTTTACTCAGAAGAATCCACTGGGAAATTATGATTATAAACTTACTATGATGGCTAGCAATTGCCTTGCCATTGTTTCCTTAGTTAAATGATGTAACAAACCATGTTTTAAACGATTTTCTAGTCTAGTGTTCACTCTTATTTCAGTCTTCCGATACGATTAGATTAGAAGGGATTTTAGTGACTTTTTGGTTTCGCAAAAGCTGTTTAAAAAAAAAAAAGAGTGCTTGATTGTAAAATGTAAAAGCGTTTTTTAAATAAAAATAGCTTTTTTTAAAGTTAAAATATGACTTTTTAATAAGCTCTCAAATTTGGAGCTTTTCAAAAAAAATACTTTTTTAGTAGATTTTTCAAATTATTAATGAACTTATTTTTAATCTCTTTTGCTCTTATGTTTATACATAATTCCTACAATATTCATAAATCTATCTTAACGTTTAATTGGAGAATTATATAATATTATTTAAATTTTTATATGTTTTAATATTTATTTTTAATATTAGTTTTACTTATGTTATAATCCATATAAAATATTTGGTTAGATATATTTTCATATGTTTTACATTGTTTAAAATTATATAATAATTAATATATTGTGCTTTGTATATTGTTTAATATTCTTCAAATAATATTTATATGCATAAATAATTTTTATTACAAAATAAAATATAGTTAAAATTATATGTACTTTTTATTTTTATGTTGCCAAACAGTCTACTGTATGAAACTTTAAAAAAATTTTTTTTTAAATGACAGTCAAACAGTCAACTGACTTCTTAGAAAAGTTCTTCTTAAAAAAGCTCCACTAACAAAAACTCTACTAATATAAGCCTATCGAAATAGACAATTAGTATAATTTGGAAATAGTAGTCCAAGTAATATATAATGTAGTATTGCACATATCAAGTATTAATGTGTGTAGGAGCTCGAGACCAATTTGATTTCAATCATCATTGCTTCACTATTGTAACTTGCCTTTACTAGATTCTTTACATTTTTACAAGTACTTGTAAAGTTGTTTAGAAGAAAAATATAGAAGAAACAGAGATAATAACTTCGATAGAGTATTATTTTGTAATTTTAATAAATAAAAATGATACAAAATGCAAAATATTTGATAAAATAATTAATTTTTTAGTAATTTTATCATTTAAGATTTACTAATACCTATTATTAAGTTGTAAAAGAGAGTAAGAAAAAAACATGATAATAAAGTGGAAAAATTTTACCATAATATTCTATTTGCCTTCTTTTTTTATTTAAGATTGTAATAAAGATTTAGAGCTATTTAAAACTTACCAAAATTAATTATGTTTATAATTTGTAGAATGTCTAACAAAAGTATGTATGCTCTTACTAACTTAAAATTTGGTTTTGGTTAATAGTGAAAACAAGGTAATGGAATATAAAGGAGAAATAAGATTATATATTTAATAAATATGAAGAAATTATAGGAGAAGTGCACTATGATGATATATAACAGAAAATTATTCTATTAATACATTTAATTTAAAACTTTGTAGACCATTACTATATTGAATGAGACAATATAACAACCAAGTAATTTATAACTAAATAGCTAATTATATTTTTAAATTTTGTCTTTTCAAATTATTATATCAACTCTTTTTTTTAACAAAGGAAACTAATAAACCAAAAGCCAAAATACAATCGAACTAGCGCAGTGTTCTGCGGTACAATGCTCCCTGCTTGTCACGGTGAATGATCTCCATTACTGTCCTCGGAGGCTCCTAGAGAATAAGCAGTCCTGGACTAGTTAGGGCTGCGATTGAGGCCAAATTGTCTGCACAATAGTTCCCTTCGCGATATACATACTTAAGATGTACTTCCCAATCTTGTTGAATTAAGTCATGGATATCTGTCACCAAAAAATTCTCATCAGATAAAGTTGTATTGGAAGAGGACAGGATGTTTATAACTTCTAGGGAATCCACTTCGACTATAAGTCGTCTATAACCTAAGGACCAAACCAGAGTGAGTACCAAATGAACCCCAAAAGTTTTGTAGTTAGCGGTGAGTCTCATCCGATGTGAGTCTCGTCCAATGTGTTGAATAAACCCACTGTACTACTGACCTTGCCAGTTTCTAAGTAACCCTCCAGTAGTAGCAAAGTTAGTTCCTTGTTTTACTGCTCCATCTGTGTTTACCTTCACCCAGTCTTCTAGTGGTTTTGTGCACCCAACTAAACTCCCCGTGACTAATTCTTATGATGGCAATATACAACTTTCCACTGTCCTTACCCGTTCTATCCATTCTACGTACTCCATATTAGCTCTGTTACCTTCTTAATTTCAAATGACAATTAATATGTATGCAAAAACTTTCTCTTCATTAGTCATAAGGGCATATTGGGCTTACGCCTGTCTAGCACCTAAAAGTCAAGGAAGTTAGTGACCTAGTGATAAAGGAGTCATAAGGGCATATATGGTGTTTTATTTTGTTTCATGAAATATCAGTCATTTATTTTGCGAGACCTACGTAAAACTCATGCGAGACCCACATAAATAAATGACTGAGATTTATTGGATACAATAAGACACCATAATATTGGACAAAAGATTTGGACTTCATTTGGCACACCCGACGTATAGTCGTTATATCTATACGCGCACACATCCTTACAAAATAAGATTATATATATATATATATGGTTCAGCTAGATTTGGCTGGACTGGAATATCATCATTATGATTCATAATCTCTTGGAACTTCAACTAAGTGATACCTGCAAAACAGACAAAGACTCTCCGGGGGTTGTTTTTCGGAAGACCCCTCCGACGCTCAAGTTAGTATTTTGAAAGAGTTTTGGTTATTGTGAACCAAGAGACAACTAGGGTTTTCAGTTCGTACCGCTACCATGGCAGAACAGTACCTTATATATGCCGTAGGTTGTCATTAGGTTTAAGTTTTCACGTAGGTCTTAGTGTTTGCATGAGAGATGTCCTCTTACTACTGGGCTGCCGACGTCTGAGCTTGAAGTTGGGTCTTATTAGGCCGGGCTTCATTAAGCCGTCCCGACCAATATATATATATATATATATATATACATAGACGAAGCTATGTTGAGACTTGGGGGGTCACTGGGCCCCTCAAGTTTTTTTTAAAAAATTATTTTAAATATATATATATATAAAGATAGAGTTATTTAAGGGTCAGTGGTGTATTGGGCCCCCCAAAATTTTAAAAAATTAATTTTTAGGTCTCCTATCTTAAATTCTTGACTCCATCACTGTATTTATATATATATAAACTTTACAGGCCCATTCAAAAAAACAAACAAACAAACTTTACAGGCACATTTTATTATTGATAAATTGTAATCCTACTCATGGTCGGCTCTACAGTTCAATACCAGCAAAACATGTAGCCCAATGAAAGGCATCTTTCCACTAACTAGACAGCCGGCGTTATCGTTTAGCGGCACGTACGCGTCAAACGTCAGTTTCTTTACTCAGATTTCTTCAATGGCCTTTTTAAAGGAACAACATTGTCTGTCTAATATTAATTTATTTTATTATATCTTACAAAATTTTAGCTATTTATTTTATAAAACTTACGCTGAATATATATAAATAAATAGTTGATATTTATTGGATATAATAAAATACAACAGAATATTTTGTCTTTTTTTAAGACAATTACTTGCTACCCCTAATAAACTAATTAATACGGAAGGAAACGGTTTGACCGGAGTATAGATCACCTGTCTAGATTATTCTGTCTTACTCTGTCCAAGACAGAAACGTCGTCGTTTTTGCATGCATTTTTCACAGCACAAAT
>JANZLX010000213.1:47083972-47100049 GCA_025531955.1 Erythroxylum orinocense | reverse complement strand
CTAATTAAAATATAATTAATTAATATAATTAATTAATTGCATTATAAATTAATTAAAATAAATAAATAAATAGTTATAATATAATTAATTAAAATATAATTCATTCATTAATTAAAATATTGTAATTAGTTAATTACAATATAATTAATTAATTAATTAAAATATAATAATTTTTATTTCTTAATATTTTTTACAAACCAACTACTATCAATAATAATGGTAATATTTTCTTTCTTTTAACAGACCATCATAATTATAATGATAACATCTATTCTCATTCCTCACTATATTCATTTACATTCTTATCATCATTCTCCCGGACAAACCAACCATCCTTGAGTGAGTTCTAAAATTGAGAAGAATTATTTAATAACCATGAAATACCTTTTTAACTAAATTAAGAAATAATAATTTTTAACATTCAGGTGTTAATATATTAAATTTTATTATTACTAATATTTGTAAATCAATCTTTAACATGTTAGAATTTAGTAGTAAGTTTACTAAGTTTTTTATATTATAAATAAGTTATTTTTATTGAATAAAAATAATTTTTAATATCATTACTAAATTTTGTTTCATATAAATGTTAATATTAACTTTTAATTTATAAATATTAAAATTTTTAAAAATAGATATTATTAGCCAATAAATATTTTAAAGGAGACTAATATAAGAAAGTTCCCTTTTTTTTGTTTGCATAAATTCTTCCTTACTTCAATGACTAAATGAAAAAATTGAATTCGAAGAAAAGTCCGATCCTTGTCTTGTCGTAAGTGACAAAACCTAAACAAGGAACGTAAGAAGAATACAATGAGACAGAAACCTCATCAAAACCCTCTTACTCCTTTTCCTTTGTCCAGCTGTTAGTCCAAATAGATGACTTTCTGTTGATGCTCTTCAATCTCCTGGAATCACTAAATGCTTTGGATTTATGTAATGAAGAACAACTTCGTTTGTACTTTCTTCTGATTTTTTTAATCTCTGTGATTAGCTGTAAATAGATATCAGAAAAGGCTGGTACTTTTGATTTTTCAGCATAACGAAGGATTCTCACAAAACCGTGAAATTTCAAATACTGCAAATTGACATTATTCGGTACTAGAAAGGATCAAACCGATTTCTTTTGTAAAGAATCAAATCAGCTTTTTTGTACTTTCCCTCTGAGAGTTCACTATGTTAGTATCAATGTAGTACACCTCCAAGTCAATTTCTATGCATCTGTCTTCAGCTTTCAGAAGTAGCCTCTTTCTGTTTGGTTTTGTATGCTAATGCCGGCTACTTGAGGTATAGATTCTTATTTTTGACATGAAGACAAACTACATGTGCCAAAATAGCAGTTTCTTTCAAAATTTAATGTTCTAGATCTAGTCCTAATACTTCATCTGGCACTTGCAGGCTGATTAAACAACTGCAGGCTAGTTCGATTCCTGCAAAGTTTGGACTTCTTAATTTCTGATGGAGTTAAAAAATAGGTGGGAAATCCTACACAAAAGGTATCACAATTTCATATCGAAAAGATGACGGAGAGATAAAAGGTTACAAGATTATTAATTAATTTCTGAACTAGCTATTTTCGAGTTCGTGCATATTCTTATTGAGAACTGCACTGAAAGTAAGGTATATCGTGATAATGACAAGAAGTATTGTATTTAAATCTGGCTCCGTCTTGCCCCGCACAATCTTCTTGAGAAATGATCCTTTTTTTCCATATTCTGATGATGAACTTCGTTCTTCCTTCTAAAAATGATGCACTTCTAATGATTCGGGTGTCAGGATATTGAGATGGAAGTTCTTGAGAAAGTGATGCAGAGGGTGTCTGCAGAAGAATTCCAGGGGTCAAGGAAAGGGTAGAGAAATACAAGCTTTTCTACACTTGATCCATGGCTGCCATTAACAGATTATCAACTCAAGAAGTGATGAGAGTAGCAAGACAGAGTTTCAGACAACTTTCTTCCAAGCAAAGCATTGAGATATCTACTCTTAAACAGTTGTTTGATGCTGCTGCTTCTCGGCCAGTTCTCTCCGACGAGGAGATCAAAGATGTGGAACTTGCACTTCTTCTTGTAGCTTCTACGCACAAATATTGTGAAAAACAACTAGATGAAGCAACCAAGTTCCTGAGCTTGTGTCATTTCTTGTCCTCAAACTTAGGAAATGCAGTACAAAGAGTTGTTTACTACTTTACAAGAGCTCTTCAGGAGAGGATTGATAAAGAATCAGGTATTGTGATCTCCAAGGGCCTGGAAAGTAGAGGACAGATATTGCATCCTGAACAGACATCAGTAGGTCTGAATCCTGCTCTTGCAGCTTGTTCTCTGCAGCTTCCCTACGTTAAAGTGACTCAGTTCACCGCAATCCAAGCAGTTGTAGAAAACCTGGGGGCAGCTAGAAAAGTTCATTTCATTGATCTAGCAATCAGAAGTGGAGAGCATTGTACAGTTCTAATGCAAGCTCTTGCAACCAGAACTGACCGACCAGTTGAGCTTCTAAAGATAACTGCAGTAGGAACAACATCAAAAGACAGGATCGAAGCAACAGGTAGGAGGCTAGCAGATTTCGCTGAGACCTACAACATACCGTTCGAGTTCAAAACAGTCATGGTTATGAGCATTTCAAAACTCAAAGAAGATATGCTGGAGTTAAACGAAGATGAAGCTGTTGCAATCTACTTCTGGGCTATCCTGAGGAACATTGTGGTAGCAGAAACCAACGGGCTGGAATCTCTGATGGGAGTGCTCAGAAATCTAAAGCCACGAGTGATGGTGTTCATTGATTTTGAGGCAAATCACAATTCACCAATATTTATAGATCGGTTTCATGAATCACTTCACTTCTACAGCGCCTGTTTCGATGGACTTGACATTTGCACGGAAAGGGCAGATTCATGCAGGAATGTTTTGGAAGATTGCTTGGGACAGGAAATCCTGGATGTTGTAGCAGCTGACGATGACAAGAGAGCTTTCAAGCACATGAAAATGGAGGATTGGAGGGTCTACTTCACGAAATTTTCAATGGTGGAGAAGGAACTTAGCATGTCAGCTTTCTATCAAGCAGAACTGATGCTTAAGAACTCTGCAAATGGGAGTTTATGCTCATTCGATAAAAATGATAAATGCCTTACATTCAGATGGAGGGAAACGGAAATGCTCTCTGTTTCTGCTTGGAAATTCCGCAGACAAAAACGTTCCAGGCGCAGCAGTAACACAACCTTGCAACTCTTTCCCTGAAGCACCTTGGAAGCTGAGAAGATAACAATCTTATATCGGAAACGATCCTTGCAAGTTTACAGATTAAAAAAAAAACATTTTCGAGCATGTAATTCTTTTAAATCGGAATTATACAAAAACATGTTACTTTACACCTTAACTTTTGTTTACTTTTCTTAAGTTCAAAAGAATGACAGGAAATTGTTGCAAATGTAACTTTGTTTATGGAATGAAACATTCTTAAACCAGGCTGGGTTAGATGCGGAGTTGATTGGTCCCGGGACTCTAAATCTTGGACCAAAAGGTTAATCCCCAATCTTAAGGGCCCCCAATTACAGGCCCGATTATCGCTGGATGATTAAATCACGGTTTGATCTTGGGCAGCCCCCTAACAGAGCGGTCACTTCCTCCCGTTACCAGGAGTCGAACCTAAAACTTTGAACTAATTGACCCTGCTAGTTTGTCACTCAAGCTACCCGTGCGGGCTCGAGACTCTAAATCTAAACCGACGTTCGATTTTAAAATTTGATTGAATTCAAGATTCTCTTAATAAAAGTCATGATCAATCTTAAGTCCGATCTATTAAGATCAAGTCCGGTCCATTAAAGATCTTAACTCAGGTTATCGCAGGCTCATTTTGAAAATAGACTTCTTATAAGTCATTAAAATTCTTTCAACTCCCCGTATAATGATTAATCCATTTCTTTTTTTATTTACAGGTATTCGTGGTTTGCTCACCAGAAAGTGGGAGGTCAACATTTAACACGTGCATCGTGAAGGAAACTAGAGAACTAATAACCTGGCCGTCTTTAGCCTCATGGCCAGACCAGGCATCCACTTCCTTCGAGAGCCTCCCACGCCTACGTGGGATCTTTATCAGAAGGACAGACAGGGTGCCGTGTATAGTCAAACTTTGCGCTAGTGGGATTTTTGTTGTTTTAGATCAGTTTTTAGTTTTTGTTTCCAGTTTTTTTCAATTTTTCTTTCAAATAAAAATAAAAAATATTTATTTGTAAATGTTAATATAATTATATTTTTATTACTAATAATAATTACGTATTAGATAAAAATTAAAGATTAAATATTTTTAAATAAATAAATTTATTTAATCTCTTATATAATATTTATTAACAAATTATTAATCAAATTATGTTATTTAATAAAATAAATAATTTACAATTTAAAATTTTATTTATATATTAATATTTACTTGAAATATATTTTAATTACTAAATAGAATTTTATTTAAATATTTTAAATTTAATTAAATTTAATAATAATTATTATAATTTAATTACATATAATTTAATTATAAAAATCAAATTAAATTATTCATAATTTTATTGATTTTTAATTTAAATTTATTAAATATATAATCTTGAATTAAATTATTTATATTTTTTATTAATAATTAAATAATATATCTTTAAATAGTAGTAAATCATTATGAAAAAACAGAAACAGAAAACAAAAACTACTTTTTATCGTAATTTTTAAAAATCGAAAGAAACTAAAAGTAAAAACAAAAACAGAAGTTAAAAACTTAAACAAATATATTTTTATTAAATTTAAAAATAAAAACAAAAATAGAAGCAAACACTTCTTAAGATTATTTAAAGTTAAATAGAAGATGAAAAGAGGAATATATTATTATTGCCTTCTGTGAGGGGTTCAATTGGAACATATTTGTTTTTAGGAATGATATGTAGGCTCCAAATTTGATCCAATTTAATTTAAAATTAATAGGTTAAGTTTGGGTCAAATTGAATTGGTGATAAGCTTGACCTAACAGCCAACACCCATTGCCATTCTTATGCACTTAGTTTTAGAATTCTCACAATTATTTATGGTGTCTTTATTATTATCTCTTTTATTAGTCTTATTATTATTATTATTTTATTTTCTTCAATATTATTTTGTTATATTTACATGTTGATCTATTTGGAAACAACTTCTTTATTAAACTGGGGTAAGACTGCGTCGAATCCCCTAACTTTATTTTAGTGCGAAAATTCAGGATATGATGATGACGACGACGACGACGACGAAAGTATAGTTTCAATTAGAAAGTCAATAAATTAGTCTAATTGAAACGAGTTTAAAATCGAATATTCAAATTTAGTTGAAATCACGTCTAGCCCAGAAGTCACAATTCTTCAAAATAAGAAGTCCCTTGAGGCAATTAAAAAAAAAACTGTTGGACCTAACGAACTTAACTGACTTGAAAGCCTCTTCTGTTCCTTACTAGCTTAGAGAGAATAAAGACATGAGTGTACCTTTAGCTTCATACTTCTCGTCAACAACCACTGTCAACCCTGAAAAGAGAACTCAATTGAAGAAACCTGATACTGCAATTTTACTACTACAAATCTGTAGAAACGTGAAGGAGCTAGTGCAAGTACATACCCTGTTCGTCAAGACCTCACTTTTGCGAGAAAAATATGCCCTTGGACGTTTGCTCTCTTCCTTTGGCTCCTCTGAGAGTCACCGTGCTCTTGATTATGCTCGAAAATTGTTCGATAGCGTCGATATAGAAAGAAATTCTTTCATGTATAATACGATGATAAGAGCCTATTATGCCCGTGGCATGCCACGAGAGGCATTTGTTGTTTATTCAAACATGATGTGTGCAGACTGTGTGTACCCTGATGAGTTCACTTTCACTTTTGTGTTTTCTGCTTGCTCTAAGTTTGGAGGTGTTTTTGAAGGCAAGCAAGCTCATGCCCAGATGACAAAATGCCACGTTAAGTTTGGGAGTCATTCTTGGAACTCTTTGATGGACTTCTATGTGAAGATTGGACAGGTGGGATGTGTGGTTCGTCGATTGTTTGATAGAATCGAGAACCCGGATAATGTTTCATGGAACTGTTTGATTGAAGCGTATGTGAAATCGGGGGATTTGGATGAAGCACGAAGACTGTTTGATGAAATGCCTGAAAGAGATGTTGTGTCTTGGACTACGATGATTGTGGGGTATGTTAAGAATGGGTTGTTGAGTGAGGCTTCCTCTTTGTTCGATGAAATGCCAGAAAGAAACTTGGTTTCTTGGACTGCATTGATTAATGGTTACACGCAAATGGGTTGTTATAGTAAGGCTTTGGATCTTTTCAAGGAAATGCAAGCTGCTGAAGTTGAAATGGACGAAATCATTATTACAACGTTGCTGTCTGCTTGTGCTAGGTTGGGGGCTTTAGATCAAGGCCATTGGCTTCACAAGTACGTTGAGAAAAATGGGATAAAAGTTGATGCCCATTTGTCTACAGCTTTGATTGATATGTACAGTAAATGTTGGCAAATTGACATGGCCAGGAAACTGTTTATGGAGACAGCAGATAAGAAGGTTTTTGTGTGGAATTCTATATTGGGAGGACTCGCAATGCACTCACTTGGAGAAGAAGCACTTGAGCTCTTTGTGAAGATGACTGAGTCTGGAATAGAGCCGAATGAAATAACATACATCAACGTTTTAGCGGCCTGTAATCATTCAGGTTTAGTTGATGCTGGGTTACAAGTATTTGATAGGATGGTGGTTAGTCAGAAGATAAAACCTACAATGGAGCATTATGGATGCCTTGTGGACTTGCTTGGTCGTGCAGGATTGCTATACGAAGCATTTCATATCGTCAAAATGATGCCAGTAAAAGCTGATGGAAATGTACTGAGATCCATCCTCGGTGCTTGTAGACTACATGGAAATGTTGAATTGGGGGAGCAAGTTGGAAGAAATTTGATTGAGATGGAGCCACTAAATGACACTAACTACGTGCTTTTGTCCAATTTGTATGCTATGGCTAACAGATGGGAAATTGTCGGGGAGTTGAGGAGACAGATGAAGGCAAAAGGTTTGACAAAAACACCTGGTTTTAGTTCAATTAATGTCAGTGGTGTTGTCCATGAGTTTGTTTCTAGAGATCATTTTCACCCTATGAGCAAAGAGATCCACAAGTTATTAGAAGTATTGACCAGACACATGGTGCAAGATGATAATTAACTTTTGTAATGACTATGCAGCATCCAATCATTTATTTGGTGAAAATAGAAAGAACTCGATAACCACAACCGATGAGGGGAAAGTAAGGCTGTTTACCAATTAAATCGGTGCTCTGAGCTGGATTTGTGAATTATTATAGATATTCATCGGTAAGATGGAAAGAAGTAGGAGTTAGAAGGTTTTAGGTGTTGACAAAGTCCTTACCTGCTGCAAAGGAAACAATTTCTAAGGGAACTCTAGAGCACATGATTAAAAAAATGTGATGGAGTAGCTAAATGCAAAATGCAGGTTTCACCAAGTGGTGGCCATGTTCTACCTCTCCAAAATGGATGAATCATGGAAGGGTTAAAGCTGTTGGGGTGAGAGTTCTCCATCTTTCATCAAATGCACGCATACCTGTAAGCTTCCTCATCAATACTACGTCAAATAGATAAGGTATCTTCTATAATTTCTATGCAATTCACTTGGCACAATTTATTTTCTATAATCTACATGCAATCCTCTGCGTACTGACAAGTGAGAGGCCTCATTCACTGCCGAATGACCAAAATCATGTTTATCTGTATAAATGAAGAAAGGAATTAAAAAAGATGTCTTTATTACACAAGAGCAAGTTCACGAGTAACCATGCAAACTGGATTTGTAAACTCCTTAGAGAACATTTTCATCAGACTCATTTTCTTGTGCACATCATGGACAGTTCTTCAAGTTTGTCCCCGTAAACACTTATCGCTTAGCTTTCGAGCTTTCAGAAACTTATTAGCAGATGAATTAGTAGTTGTTGGTTTAGTGGATTTTCAGCCTTGGATGTCTGATCATGTTCAAGGTCTTGCCTGAAGTCGTGATCAAATAGTCATTTGGGAAAGAAGAAACTATAGAAGCGGAAGCTAGTTTTGAACTAATAGTCCGTTGGTAGCAAAGATCTTTGGTAGTCCTTGTTATTATCATATATTGTAATAGAAACACTACTGGTGTACATTTTCTTTCCATTTCTGTGAAACGGCTTTAGAAATAACGAAGACCCACAAAGCAGGCTAAAAGGGTCCATCTCAGATTTTGGTGTAAAGCTCTTTTATTATTAGATCAACATCTCCAATTTCAAGAGATGGCTCATATCTTGTCCCTTGTACCATTCTTCTTTGTTGACTTGTCTCAGAGCATACCCCATTTGTGTTCTTGTGACTAACATCTGATAAGAATGACAAAATGTTAACTCAAATAATGCTTCAAAATTTGAAGATAGAATGATTGATCCGTGAAAATATATCCACAACCTTAACTCTATAGAAGTTGTCACTACCTGTCTTTCAACTACTAACCTCTAATGGCTCTTATGAAGTATTAGTTGAACACGTAATTTATGAGTTATTACGTATATTTAATTAAAAAGTTTGATTAGCTGATACTTACTGTCAAACAAATTTTGAATTTGAATTTGAATTGAAGACTACTACTAATGACATATGACCATAAAACCAAATATACACGTTTCCTTTTGTTAATGTTATCAGGATAAGGTTATGACTATTTAAATGAATAGAAAGCGGTTCCGGAGAACTCTCTGACTACTTTCGTTTTCGTATGTTCACATTTGAACTTGGTCGCCTACTCTGGACTCCACAATCTTATTATAAAAATATGGATAGAGTTATAATTAATTAACATTATTTTCGAAGTCATTATATTTTATAGTATTTATATTTCACATTTTTATTGTACATATAATAATCATATAAAGGATATAATTTATAATATTTCAAAAATTAGATTAGAAGTTAAACCGATAAGACATAAGGTTTAAAATTTAAAAAACTCAACATAAAATTAGTTGAAGATTAAATAAATTTTTAACAATAAAATTTAATAAACTAAATCAAATTGAAATTTTACAAATTAAAAAAAATGACCAATTTAAAATTTTTATTATTATACTGACCAAACTGTTTTAATTTTTAAGTTGTCGATAATTTAAGTAATTTCACAAATCATATGTTCATATTTAAGTAATAAATTCTACATTGATCTTTTAATCAATGTTTGAAAATATTAGTTAATGATTCAAATGTTGAACTTCGATTTCAACTTAATTTTATCAGATTTTAAAATGTTATTAATACCATTTTAACACGTTAGGTGTGATTCATGAACTTTTAGTTACAATTAATGATGACCAAAAATTTCAGGAATTGATATACCCAAATGGGACCGTCGATTCGTTAAAGTCGTTGGCGATTCTTGGCAATTAATGTTAAGACAAAAAGTTACTTGTCTCCTCAAAAATGGGAAGATTTCAATATTTCAGGTTTTCCTAGTTAAGGAAAAAAAAAAAAGGTAGGTGTGTATTAATTCACAAGTAGATTTGGTTAGTGGATAAGGCTATACTCAATTCGATTAAAAGATATAAACCGTATTATTTGAAATTGAAACTTGATGCCTTAAGGATAAAGATTCCATGCCAAAAAAGAAGAGATTTCAATAATATTAATTAACAAATTAATGATCCAACCGCTTAAGGATAAAGATAATTCATTCATAATTTAATTTTTAATAAAAAGATAATTCAGCAATTTTAAGAATTCATGACTTATAAAAAAGGAGTAAACATATGGAAATTATGTGATATAATTGTTTTAATTTCAGTTTATTGCACTATTTTTATAAGTAGTTTTTATTTATTTTTAGTTTTTTCTCATATGTTATATTAGTTTTTAATCTATTTTATAATTTTTAATCTAATTTGAAGCTTATGAATAAAAGAAAAATAAAAATAAATCTAAGCAATTAATCTTAAAAACATGTACAATGTGGGTGATATATTATATGTATGTATATAGAGAGTAAAAGCTGAGGGTTTGATTGGACCACGGATTTATGCTATTTTAAGAATAATAGATTAATAATGCATCTTCTTGTTCTTATCTTCAAGCAATCTTATCCTCAAAAAACCAAGACGTTTCTCCGTTTTTGTCTTCTTGCGTTCTCGATTTGCATGCAGATAGGAAATGTCAGGACGAGATTGAAACTTCCTTTGAACAACAAATCGAATTTCAGAGACATACACTGTGTTGTGAATTCAAGAAACTACAGATAAATCTTTATTGTACATATTCGTTTTGCTTCCTTTTTGTCCATTAATGGCGGCTTCCAGAACTAGAAAAACGAAAACTGTGAGACCCCAGAAGCAGGAATTGGCTGTCCTGAGCTGAGAACTTCCCAGGGATTCAAACATGGCTCTGAAAGGTCAGAATCTTCACCATCTATAGCTGTCTGCTTGTAAGTCGACAGGATTTGGTTCAGACACTTGAGATACGAATCAAGTTTCAACTTTTCTTCTTTCAGGACTTCATTTTCTGATATAAGAACAACGTGCTGTTGCCAAACTGCCGAATAGTTCTGATGATCTTCTCCAAGTTTCTTCTCCAATGCAGCTTTCTCTCTGACGAGATCCTCCATGTGTTTTTGCCTCTTCATGCGTGATCGTCTCGCGGATTCTCTGTTAGATATCATTCTTCGTTTCTTTTTCTCATCGATCGTCGCATGTGATGCGTCAGCTTCAGCTTCAGACCCCGATGAGCTCATCTTCATGAAAGATGGCCTCTTTTTTTCTTTTTCAAAACCCTTTCAAGATAAATCAATGGATTCAAACGTAGAACTTGAGAATTTATGTGGGATTGTTATCAGAATCGTACTAGATGATGATAATGGACTCAGGAGATCAAGTAGAAAAAGTGCAGAAGAACAACTGATACCGAATGGAAAAGAACCATTTGACAGAAAATCCTGAGATAGTTCATATGATTGTTAAGAAATCTAAAAACATCTTCAACTATAAGGAACCAAAAATATAGAAAAAGTGTTTGATTCTATGTAGATTATCAGATCAGAAATGTGGAGGGTCGAAAGAGTGCAGTGGACGGTACTTATAGCTCTAAAAGTGAAAAAAATAAAAAAAAATAAAAAAGAGAGAGAGAAAGAAAGTGGAGGCTTATCAGTTGCCTGTCTCTTTCTTTTACCAAAATCTATAGTTTGGAGGAATTGTCCAGCTGGATGTAGTTTGTAGCAGCCGTTGGAGAGTTTATATTTTGACTGCCAAAATTTGATTCATCTTTAGCTAACATTCTCTTGACTCGTTCTAATTAACCAATCAAATAGTCAATCAATTATTATTATTATTATTATCATCATCGTTCTATTCCAAAATTTCACAAGAAAACGAGGTTTGAGGAGATTCGATAGTACGTAGCCTTACCTTTACATAATAGAGAAGTTGTTTCCAATATATCTACGTGCAAATGAGACAATATAAGAATAATACAGGATACAAAAATAATTCATTAAAGAAACAAGATAAAGAAAAAACCAAAAATGGGGAATACTTAAAGGAAATTTTTAGATTCCATTTTAAATATAATCAATCTAATTTTTTTGAATTTTATCATTTTAGTAAATTTTATTAAAATGACGCTATATTAATCAACTAATTTTAAAAAATAACATAATTTTATTTTAAACTAAAATTTTTGTTGTTATTTTGTCTTAAAATTTAGTGGATCTAAATAGTGACCTGACTCGATAAACTTGCGGTGCTACATGAATTAAAACAAAATGGAAATTTACGTTGGATGCGAAGGGCTTGGGCTTTGAGTGTCTTCTGATAATACCAATTCGGTTAGATCGGTTTGATTTTGAAACACAGAAGGGTTTTATTATTTAAAGAAAAATAAAAACTTATATGTATGGATTTCATTTGTATCGTTTTCTCCGCAATAAAATTCTTTCTACTCTTACCCAATGACGTAGGCATTATTGGCAAACTTTGTTAAATCTTTGTATCGTTTTTTCTTTATTTTCAATGCTTTAAGTGTGTGATTGTGCGTATGATTATTATTGCGATTTATCTAACAATTTTAAAATTTAAATTTAGCTCATTAATTAATTCAGGCCAAATTGAGTCAAATTTTGATAAAAGTACTTAAACTACTTCTAAATTACTGCGATTGTTATCACACAAACACAAAGCTATCACTTAATTATAATATATAATTTATTTAAACATATAAATATTCTATATATTTATAAAATATTATATAAAATCAAATAATGGACTTTGGTTTGGGTGAGCCCGCACCGCTTAGGTTTTGTCCCCTTTGGTGCAGCGAGTTGAACTACAACTGTTGACCTCTGTGGGTGTCTGGAGCTCGAACTCGAGACCTTAGGGTTTTGTTGGGTGCATGACCTACGCCTCTTACCACTGAGCTAGGGGACAAAACCTAAGCGGTGCGGGCATACCCAAACTAAAAAGGCGTCTTTTTGATTTGGGCGGGAGCCTCTGCGGTTGGTTGGGGCGTAGCCCAGGCCCACAGGAAGCATCTCACCGCCAAGAAGGAATTGTCCCCTTGCTAGGTGAGTTGCGAGTCGAACCCAGGACTAAGGGGTTTTGTTGGCGTGGAACGCCATGCCTCATACCACTTGAGTTACAACTGGTTCTGCCAGATTTTGGTTGAACTGTACGTTGCCGTTTGGATCCATTGGATTGGCTGCTTTCCTTGGATGAGATACCTGCAAAACAAAGAAGGCACGTCAGGGGTTGTGTCCCGATTAGCCCCTCCGACGCTCAAGTCAGTCTTTTGGTGAAGGTGAGGCTGCTGAATATAGAGAAAGCTAGGTTATGATTGCGTACCTTTGTTTCGGTAGAATTATACCTTATATATGGAGCAACAACTAGGTTTAGGTCTTTACGTGTGCATGGGAGTCTCTCACATGCGGACGGGCTAACGGGAGTATGGATTGGGCCTGGGTTTGACATAGCCATTGGGTATGAGACTGATCTTTGAAGAATGGACCGATCGGCCCATGGGACATGTTGACTGGGCTCGGGCCCTGCACGACCGACCCGACCAAGATTTATTATGGTCACCAAAACTAGAATTAATTAGAATAAAGAAAACCTTGATAAGTGAGAATATGCCTCCCTAGTCCTTCCTTTTGTTTTTAATTCCTTTTGCAATTAAATGTCTTTGTATCTTTTAATACTACAATGAGTGTTTCTCTTGATTTTGAAAACCATTTTGTTGTTGATGGCTTTGCATCCTTTGTGAAGGTCAACTAAGTCCCAACCTTAAAATCAGTTCATGAATTTTATTATTCTTCTGTTACTTTAATCTGTTGATCTTTAGTAAGATGGGACATAACTTCATTCATATTTTTTCATCTCATCTTCTTATGTCACTATCATAAAGCTTCTCTTGCAATGTCAAAACATCATATAGGAATTAATCTACAAAAATTGTAGCGCAATTGAGGCTTTTGAGGAACATATCTTGAAGTCCTATTAGATTGGAATTTCATTTTAGAATTAGATCCGAAGGACATCTTAGGATTCGATAAATTATTACATTAGTCCCTCATTTTTCAAAAATTATCAAATATCACCCATATATTTTAGTTATTATATTGGTCATTCTCTCTAACATCAAGTTGTTGTTAAGAACCCAAATTATCCCCGCAAAAACAACATCCTTGTCTCTATTATGAAAATTCAAAACCACCACTTATTGTCAATCATGTTAAAGTTCCAATACATTTATAAATATTTAGATTACTGTTAGGAAAATTTCAAATCAAGATACTTTTGACTTAGAAAACTAAAAAAGCTTAAGTGACTGTATTTGCTAAATAACTTGTTGAAATTGAAAAAAAAATTAAGAGACGTCAATCAAAGCATCTTTTAAAACTTTTTGGAAACATTTTAGGAATTCATATTATAAAATGTGTAACAAAAAGTTATTCTGGAACTACTCGACCCAACTTGGCCTGGTTATTCTAAAACTGCTCAACCCAACTTGACCTGAAATCCATAGGTTTAGCTCAGTTTGACTAGATTTCAAATTAGGCTTGACTTTTCTTTTTTAATTTTAGGCTCAAGCTTAGGCTAGGCTTCCCCCGACTAGGCCTAAAGCCTAACCTTTTCTCTATTTAGTGTCTTAAACAAAGTTTTTTTACATAGATGTTTTATATATTACAAAACAACGTTGTTTTATATATAGAAAGATGCAACTCTTCCCCTGAAATTTCACCTTTCATATCCAGATCCACTTCTCTGCCTCCTCATCGTAGAAAGCTCACCCAATATTGTTGCTTTTAAGTCAGCTCATGGGTGGAATTGGAAAGCCTAACAATCCCACTAAATGCAAGCCTATTTTCTTCTCTTTATTTTGGTGTTTTTCTATATATTTCCTTGAATACATTTATATGATTATCTCAGCCTCTAGTTTTATATTTACATCGCATCTTGGGTGAATTATGTTTTTATTCCTTTCTGCCCGTAACAATTGAGTGTTGCTTGTCCTTATTTATCTATGCTGAATTCACATTTTCTAATTTTCAATTGTTCTGTTTTAGAGATCGAGAGAGAAATTAGGTGTTTGAGATTAGATTATAAATTAAATTAGATTGTAGAGTAATTGAATTTATATTATATAGGTATTTAAATCTGCAATTATGTCGTTGAAAGTGAACATTATTCTTAGTTCTTTTCTTTCCCACTTCTTGTTGGTTGAACTCTTTAATTATATATTACTATGCTTAATGGGTATGACTGGCTTCAAAATTTGAGTGTAATTATTTTTGTACATTATGATGTTAATGAAAGGTTTACTTCATTATTCTTAATTGTGAACAAGAAGAAGAGGGATCTTATTGGTTTGGTGGTTGGTGGTTTTGTTGCTATTCTTATAATATAGATATGCAGAAACTATTCTTATAATATACAAAATAGGAGAAGAGGTTTGCAAAAACTGTTATTACAATAAACAACATATCATTAGTTTTTCCATCCCTAGCTTTCATCTCAAATCAATCTTATGGTTTTCCTATTCCTCATTTTATTTCCAACAAAAAAACAAATAAATACAATCGAGTACTATTTTTTATGATTGACTTCTTCTTCTTCTTCTTCTTTTGATTGTAACTCTTAAAATATGTCACCTGAGATTGTATCGTATTAATTTCCTTTTCAATATGAATGAGAAAATTCACATTTATAGTAATTCCTTTTAGTATTAGTCTCTATTCAAAAATTAGCCTTTATGTTTGTCTCATCTTCTTTCAATTAGAAATTACCATAATCTATTATATAAGAGAGGCAAGTGAAACTAGTGATAAGTTGATAACATGAAATTGCTCTCCTCTTTGTGATTAATAATTTGACGCATAAACAATAAGAATTTAAAAATTAAGGAAGCGAAGTGAACAACAACAACAACAATAACAAACAAGTGCATAAAAGTATCAATAAACTAAGATAAGAATAAACAAATTCAATAATAATAATAGAAGAAAAATAAAAAAATAAAAAAAAATAAAATAATGAGATAAGATAAGATACATATAAAAAACACAATAAATATAAAATATAAAATAATAAAATATAGATAAAAGAGGCAAAGAATAGAATAAAATAAAAATAAAATAAGTGAATAAAAAAACAAACTATTGGACCCCGACCCTTTTCTTGAAAATTTGAATTTATTGAATGAAATTTAATGAGGGATTTAGGCATGGTTCCTTGTGATGAATGAAAAGTATGAATGAATCTATGAACATTTGATGAAATGAAAGACATTTGAGTTTTCTAGTGTGTTGCATATGTTTTATTTGGGAGATGTTAATTGGAGCAATTGCAATGACATTTTGAGGTTAATGCATGAAATGGGTGTTTTGTGCATGATTGTGTTAATTATAGGCATTGTATGAGAGTTTGGATGATTGGTGTGAAAGAGGAATGCGTATGCACAATTCTTCCCTTGTTGTGTTGAAATTGATAAATGGTATTGGTATGGCTTGTTGGAGATTGAATTGTGTTTGAGATGAATTGGA
>JANZLX010000213.1:47046642-47083872 GCA_025531955.1 Erythroxylum orinocense | reverse complement strand
GATCTCAACTACGGAAAGCAGCCAACTCATGGATCCAGACGGCAACGTTCCGTTCAGTCAGAATCAGGCTGAACCATATTTTATTTTATTTTTATATATATACGTGAATAAAATGGTTATGAAGTCATTTTTTCAAAGTAAAAATAATGCTTAAAACTTCAAGCTTTAAACATTATCCCAATAAAATTCAATATAGATACAACTATTCATAAAGATATGAGTTCTACTTTTAGTGGCTCACCAAATTAAAAGGTTGCTAATGAGTTTTTAAGTACGAGGAAACATATTAAAATTGACAATATTATTTCATTTAAATATGTTAATTAATTTTTAATAAATTATTAATATATTAAGAATATAAATTTTGTTAATTTTAAAAAATTGTGACCACTAATTTCACCTTAAGGGATAATTTACTTAAAATTATCTAAATCTTTTAAACGTTTAATTTATTGTAAATTTTTTAAAGGTTTCAATTTAATGATAAGGAAAAAAATATTTTACTAATGTGTCGTAATCATTAAATATCACATGTATGTCTATTTATTAGTCATGCTAGCAAAAACAATATTACAAATTTTGAAAAATTAATTACCAGATTGAAAAAATAAAAAGATTTGATATTAAATTAAAAATCTTTAAAAATTAAAAATTTTGATTTTGTCTCTTTAAAAAAACTAAATGATGATATAAAATACATGGGGGAGAAAATAACATTTTTAAGAGATTAAAAAAGGAGAATAGAAAACAAGAACAAATAGAAAAAATTAAGATCCGACAGAGTCAACCAAAATATAATATAATTTTATTATTTAATAGAAAGGTTTATAATATAATAGAATGTAATGAGATGAAAAAATAGAATTTCAAATTACATTATATTTCATCATAAACAGTAAAAATAAAAGCCCTCTAATTTAAAAAATTTAGGATAGAATATAAAATTATAAACTACCTTTTGCAATATTACATTATAAACACTTCTTTTAAATAATATTTCACTACATTATATTATTAACTTTTCTATTTTTTCCGAACAATTATTTTCTAATAATATACTTATTTACATTAGGTTTCATTAAAAATTTTATATTCAACTAAGCATATTCTTTTTTTTTTTTTTATAGAAATGAACTAAGCATATTCTTAAACTTAAAAATCCTAGCTACATAATACCACTAGAAGTACCCGTAATGACGTCGTTTTCGATGACCTCACGGAGGTCCACTTGTGTGGGTCAGGTATTTTAGATAATCCCAAATATTAAAATCAAATTCCTTTTTTTCCTTTTTCTTCGCAACGCAAAAGATATAAAAACGCCTCCGTTTCGACCTCCTTGTTACTTTGTCTTTCCTTCTTCAACTCCAATCTCTCTCTATATCTCGTTAATCGGCGTTCTGCACAAAACTACACCAAAACGAACAAGCAAGAATCTCCGAGCAGCCACACACGGCTGTCTCTCTCTCTCTCTCTCTCTCCCTGTCTCTCCCCCTAAGAATCTAAATAAACTCACCCCCTGCCGCGTGTTTTTCACCCGTCAATCTGTCTACGTTTCAAATTCTATATAAATTTATGTAGTTGGATCTCTCTACACCTTGACAATGTTAGAGAACGAGCAATACTTCTGTGACTGACTAAAACGCACCGTGTTGGTTCGGGACCCAACCGCATTAGAGGTATTTGGAGAAACGACAATCGTTTTGTTTTTTAAAATTTTTTTTGGTTGTTTCTTGGATAAAAGTAGAGTTGTGCTATGGTTTGAATTGGATCGGAATATGCTTTATTGTGATTGTTTCGTTGATTCGGGTGAAAGGGTGTCGGGAGAATTTGAATTAGGGTTTTGTTGTTGTGGCAAAGGAATGTGTTTGGAATTTTGCTGCAGTTTAGGAGAGGTTGGTTGGTTATGAACATAGTTTACTTAGTTAAGTTCTTTACTTAGTGCTGTGATTTTGGAATTGTTGTTAGTGTGGACTTGAAGGGGGGAATTTGAAGAGCATTGCTAGTTTGAGGAGCTTTTGATTTGGTTGAATTTGTGAGAATTATTTATGGTTTAACTGATTTGAATTTAGCTTGCTGGATATGGAAGTAGACATGAGGTGAATGTAATGGGTGTTGTAATGGCTCGTAGTAAAGGATTCTGTTGTTCTTTTAAAACATTAATTGGCTTTTTTCTTGCTCAAAAACTAGTGTTGAAGTTGGTGGGTATAATTGCTCTCTACCCTTAAGTTGTGAGGTTGTGGGTTGCGTGTTTTTGTGTTGAACCATTCAATGGGTTTGCACTCAATCCTTCTCATGTTCAGTGAGATTTGGTTTGGTATATCTTTGTGTCTTGGAAGTTATTACTCAGTTGATATAAGTGCTTTTAGGCATTTGTGTTTCCAATCGGTGATTCAAAATGTTATGTTTTCCGTTTCTTTTTTTCTAATTGATTTTCTTTTGTGTGTCACTTATAAACGTTTTGGGCTTCTGAATATACAGAAACATGGCCCTCAGGAAATACGTTCCTGTAGATGATGCACCTTCTGCTAGTATGAAAGCTTTGAGCTTTTCCAGAAAGGTGCTTGATAATGCCCAAGTCTTCGATCCAGAGACAAATCAGACAATGGAGCCTGATGTAGACATTGATCTCAAAGAAATTTATTTTTTGATCATGCATTTCCTTTCATCTGGACCATGTCACAGGACTTACGGACAGTTGTGGGAGGAACTTCGTGAACACCAACTTCTACCTAGAAGGTATCATGCTTGGTATTCGAGAAGTGGAATACGTACCGGTGATGAAGATGATGATGGCATTTCATACCCCTTAAACTATTCCAAACTAGTGGAGAGGTATGGAGTGTGCTTATATTGTTGCTATGTATCTGCATTCTCGATTGTAGTGTATTTACATATTGATGTCTCTTGTCTAAACTGGCAATTAAAGCAATGATTCCACTTTTCTTTACTAATGTGTTATGTGAGTTTTTCCTTAAAGCATGCATTAATCAGTTGCAAGATTGTTCAGGGCAAGTGTCAGATTTAAAATTTGAGGTCTTTCATCTAATTGTGGAACAAATAATAATTTGTTTAAATTTTGTACTTTTAGTAGCCATTCATTGCAGTTTCATTTTGACTTTATTCATGTCATTAATCTTATGTATTTAGGTATCCACATATTGAGAAGAATCACTTGGTAAAGCTTTTGAAGAAGTTGTTACTGAATTCAACATCTCCTTCTCATGGCTTAATTGGTGGAAATGCTGTCAATGCAGCTTCAGTTCCTACCCTTTTGGGAGCGGGTTCTTTTTCTCTTCTAAGCAGTAGGTGACATTTGCTCAAGCCTTTTATGGACAATCCTGTTTGAATTTAAAGATTTTGTGCTGTTTCTATATTTACCATGACCAGCGACCTAAGTTTATCTGTGTTTTCCCCTTCTCCTTCCCTTTGGAGTTGTGAGAGTATTTTGCATTTATGTCTTCTGAAATCCTTCTATTTTTTTTTTCAGATGATGGGGATAAGGGAAAAGGCCAAGCGAAGAGCCCTCCTGCTCACATGCGATGGCCTCATACACATGCTGATCAAGTTCGTGGTCTAAGCTTGAGGGAAATTGGTGGTGGTTTCACTAGACACCACCGAGCACCATCTACTCGTGCAGCATGCTACACAATTGCAAAACCGTCAATGATGGTCCTGAAAATGCATAACTTTAAGCGGCTACGAGGACACCGTGCAGCTGTCTACTGTGGTATGAGATCTGAGGAATTTTTATTAACTTGTTTTGACATTTATGTCCTTAGGCAGGTTGATAGGTATATGTTATCACCAATTCTTCAATAAGTGTGAGGGAAAACAAAGTTCTTATCAACTTGCATGACACTATAGTAATACTTCTATTTTGTTTTTATCGTGACGATAATATAAACCTAAAATTCTTGATGTATATGCTGCAGCAATTTTTGATCGGTCAGGAAGATATGTTGTTACTGGTTCAGATGATCGTCTTGTAAAGATATGGTCTATGGAAACTGCATTTTGCCTGGCCAGTTGTCGTGGGCATGAAGTTAGTTCTTTTGTTCTGTCATGGAATAAGCTCATGTTCTTTCTAATGTTGCTTGGGGATTCATTGGATCTCATTTTTATATGATAGGGCGATATTACTGATTTAGCTGTGAGTTCCAACAATTCCTTGGTGGCTTCAGCATCTAATGATTGTGTCATTCGAGTGGTAAACTTATTGCATCAAACCATTACCAATTTACTTCTTTGTACTTTTTTTGTTCTTTGTTTTCTTTCTGGTGGATCTTTGAGCAGCTTTCTGGATTTTGACAGTGGCGTCTACCAGATGGGCTGCCAATATCAGTGCTGCGTGGACACACTGGAGCTGTTACTGCTATTGCATTTAGTCCTCGGCCTGGTTCTGTATACCAACTTCTGTCGTAAGGCTGAGAACAGTCTGTTCTCTTGCTTATTACACATTTCTATGAATGTTTTACAAATTTGAATTGATTGTTTCTCTTGTTTATAAAGTCGATTCTCTATCCATAAACATTAGGGACAACTTTCATTTTCTCATTCTGTTGTGCCACCTGATGTGATTCTTTCCCATCGCAATGTCTCATTTGTTAATTATAAAATGTTTTGTTGCCAAATGGGATTTTCAAGGACCAGACATCCTGTGCATTTCCGATACTTCACTCTATCCAGTTTAAGTTCAACTCATCTCACATAGCCAACTTCAGCCAGTCTGTGATACAGATTGAGTTAAGTTGAGCTTTGGTCCTCAAGTCATGCATCTCTTAATTGATACAAGTGAATTAATGATTTTTGGTTTTTACTAATGATTTTTGGTTTTCACTCCCAAGAATCACTCGGTTCAACTTCTATTCTTGTCTTTCATATCTGAGTATCTTTTAACATTCTACAAATTAAAAATTTGTGTTGCTTGGCTCACAAAATATTTTATCTTTGTTGATACTGTGACCATAAAAGGTATAACTATAGGATTACACCTTATATTTTGGGTTTTCCTTTTACTTTGCAGGTCATCTGATGATGGAACATGTAGGATATGGGATGCTAGAACTTCAAATTTCAGGCCTCGGATATATGCTCCCAGACCTCCAGAGTGTGTGGCTGGTTAGTTATAGTTTTACAAAGTCATCATCTACGCAACCAATTTGCTTTTTCTTTTCTCTGTAGACCTGACAAAAGTAATGGGTTGGCTGCAGCAAAGAACAATGGTCCATCCACAAGCAGTGCACTAAACCATCAAATCTTCTGTTGTGCATTCAATGCTAGTGGAACAGTATTTGTTGCTGGAAGCTCTGACAATCTGGCTAGGGTAAATATGTCACTGAAAACTTGTCCTGATTTCCATTATTGTCCTAGTACTTGTCACAATATAGTTGGTTATTTTTACCGTCAATCTGGAAGATGAGAGTAGTAATAGCTACTGATTTGCAGGTGTGGAATGCTTGTAAACCCAACACAGATGATTCAGACCTACCAAATTATGAAATTGATGTGTTATCTGGCCATGAGAATGATGTCAATTATGTTCAGTTTAGGTTGGTACCTCCTGCTGTCTATGAGGATCTCTGGCTGAATTTGAATGTTAATTTTGGTTTCAACTTATTTTGCAGTGGTTGTGCCACAGTATCTAGATTTTCTGCATCTGAGAGCCCAATGGAAGAGAGTATCCCAAAATTCAGAAATTCATGGTGTGTTAACTCTTTTCTCAGTTGTTCTACAATTTGTATCTATAGTTAGTAGCATCAGTACCCTTATTTTCAGTAAATGTTTTGAAGACATAATGCTTGATTTCATGTGCTTCAGGTTTTCTCATGACAACATTGTTACGTGCTCTCGTGATGGTAGTGCAATAATTTGGATTCCAAGATCACGTCGATCACATGTAGATATCTGTTATAACTCTGTGTTTTATATAATATTCTTCAAATCTTACACAAGCTTTACCTGTATGGAAGTCAAAAGTTCTCTGGAGCACTGTAATTTTTTTTATTATCATGTTCAACAAAAGAATGTCCTTCTATCTTTATTAGGGAAAAGCTGGCCGTTGGACACGAGCTTATCATCTCAAAGTTCCTCCTCCACCAATGCCACCTCAACCTCCTCGGGGAGGTCCACGTCAGAGAATTCTTCCAACTCCCCGTGGTGTAAATATGATCGTTTGGAGCCTAGACAATCGTTTTGTCCTTGCTGCTATCATGGGTAACCTTGCTTTTGTTCTACGTTAATATGTATACTTTTTGCAAATCTTGTGTACTTGTATCGTTGTTTATATACTCAAATAGGTATATAAACTCATTTCCTTACAGCTATTTTATCATGCCGAGGAAAGATTGTTTCTGACCCAAGTTATCATTCTTTTGGATTCTATGTAGCTTTAGTTTTGCTGATTCCCTGTCAGTTGCATTCTTCATTTTAAGACTTTTGAGTACTACTGCATCTATCTCAAAGCATATCTTGGTGAATTGAGATGTGAAACATTGAACTTGATTTTGTTATTTGGACTTTTACTACGAGCCTAAGTAATACATAGATTCTGATGTATGTGAACTTTAGAGGTCTGTTTTCCCATCTTCTGTCTCAATTGTAGTAAGCAAAAGCTTAGAGAAGTTTGAAGCTTAGTACAGGAACTGATTGAAGAAAGGCTGAAACATTTTTTAACCTTAGCCTGCTTGTTGTTTTAATGGAACCTGTGAGTTGGAGTCGCTTCACTCTAACAATGGCTGTTTCCAAGTATCTTGTTTGAACTGCTTGAAGTAACTCCAGTTTGGTACTGGAAATATGTTATGAAACAGAGATTGTTTCTCTATTGTACAAATTTGAGCTACAAATGGGAAATGTTTAAATATCATATCAAATTGAGCATTGCTTATGTATTCTATGAGAAATGGAAAAGGAAGTTTACCATTCATTGAAAGGCAGTAATTTATAATTTACTTCCCTGTTTAATCACATGTTCATTTTTGTTGTTTATTCAGACAAAATAATGTGCAGTTCAATCATGTTAATTTATTATTTGTTTAATGTGCTTCCACCACTATTGATAATGTTGAAAATTTTGTTGGAGAACCTAAGCTGTGTGCATGTAAGCTCTTGTTGGAATGTAAGTGGCTTGAACTATTTCCATGTTGCATATACTGTTTCAATGTGTAGCACAAATTTGTTTAAAATAAGTTTGTTGTGATGCAGATTGTAGAATATGTGTTTGGAATGCCGCTGATGGTAGTTTGGTACATTCATTGACTGGTCATACTGAATCAGTAAGTGGTTCTTGTTGTTTTCCTTATGTTGTTGTTGGAGCAGTTACATTGCAGACACTGCTCATTTTTCACTGGAAATGTAGATATATTTTTGTCTGAAATATATTTTTTGAGATTTTTTTGGTGGATTCTCAAACCCCTTCACGAATGACTTGTGTTCCTATTATATGATCTTTATTTTTGAACAGACATATGTTCTGGATGTTCATCCATTTAACCCCCGAATCGCTATGAGTGCTGGCTACGATGGAAGGACCATAGTGTGGGATGTGAGTTCTTCTTTGTTTGACCTTAGTTAGTTTCTGCTCTTGTTCCATTTGAATGGTTAGTGCATTATACTTTTCTCCTTCAGATATGGGAGGGCATACCGATCCGTGTTTATGAAATTTCACGTTTCAAATTGGTTGATGGAAAGTTTTCTCCGTAAGTGTAAATGACATCGCTTATCATAGTATTATTTCACAGCATTGATCTCATAGATGTTGCTCATCTGAAAATATTGTTCTTGAATTTATCCTATGGTTTTTGTTTATTTATGGTTTTATCTTCCAGAATGCAATCCTGGACATGCTACTGCATCATTTTTTTTCTTTTGCATTGGACGCATTCTCCTGAATCAAAATTATGTTGTTCTGTTTGGTAGTTAGGCCAGGATTTAAGCTGTCTTTTCCTTTTTAAATAATTTGTTCCATAGTTTATTGCATTCGTGATTATCAGAGTTTTAGCATGCCTTAGATTTCTTTTGTTGGGAATTAGTTACTAACTAGAATTGAAAGAAAAAATGGAAGTGTATGAAATGGGCAGGAGGGAAGACAATTTTAGGGGCCTTGAAAAGTATCTTCACAAACGAATTGGAGCATCAACAATCTATGCAATGAATGATCACATTTGTGAGATTAATGACACTGGAAACTAGTGCAAACGTTAGTGTAGATTAAGCATCAGAATATTCTAAAGCACTTTGGTTTCTAGTCATTGTGCGTCATTTCTTTGCGTTCACTGCTTCATTAAAGAGGATTATAAAATGTTTAGATCAGAATTGTTGCCTAAAAGTTACTACAAGTAGCTAGATCAGGTATTTATGATAGCCTGAGTTAGTAGTTTCATCTATTATCTCTGAGACATAGATGTACGACAAAGCTTTTCAATCCAATTTTATTGTGATACTGATGGACATAAGATTTCTTGTTGTGTTGCTTGTGATAAAAGTAGTTTCCCCAATATTGCATTTGTCAAAAGCTATTGTATTCTTCTTTTGGCATTAGGGATGGAACATCAATTATACTTTCAGATGATGTTGGCCAACTCTATATATTGAACACAGGCGAAGGGGAGTCACTAAGGGAAGCTAAATATGATCAGGTACCTTAACATTGCAGAAATCATTTTATCATTTTGTTGTATTCTTCTCTTAGTTAGGTTATTGGAAACACTTGAAGAAGATTGTTCATTGTGTTTTGGACATTTCAATCATGCTCTACTTTGTGCGTTTTTTTGCAGTTCTTCCTTGGTGATTATCGCCCCCTGATACAGGATACAAATGGAAATGTGCTTGACCAGGTTAGTTCATAGTTGTGTAGTGGTGGTTTAAGTTTTCTTTTCCATTATTATACTACACTTTGTAGCCCATGTCTGTTTGACAGAATCCCTCATTTAGGATCATATTCCATTGAGTTATCCAAAAGATAGAAACAACAACTGCTCTGGATGTAATGATTTGCTTCTTAACCTCATTAACCAAATCAAGTTGTCAAAAAACCTTGCCATCATTATCAGACTGCGGCCAGAGAATGGAAGACACATTCACATCTTATTTTTGCTAGAGAGTGTACTTTTTAGTTAGAAACCTCTAATGTGCTTGACGGTGACCTGAGAAAAGCCCTTGTACATTTGAAGGATAGCATTTCAATCTTCTCTAGTTCTTCCTAGAACTTTTAATTGCCCGATCAAGCGCTTTAAAATTTTTAAAGTGACTAGCTTTTTGACTTCTATTAGTGACAGTAATTGTGGCAGTTTTGGCTGGTAAAATGTAACTAAGCTTGTTATTTGTTGTATACTAGACTTGGTTTTGTTCCCTCGTTCATTTCATACAAATGTCTGATTCAGGAAACTCAACTTGTACCCTACCGCCGAAATATGCAAGACCTGCTGTGTGACTCAGGTTTACTTCTGAACCTTGACAACTTCAAAATCTGGCCGTTTCGTTTTGTGCAGATAATCGAGATTTAATTATTTCTTGTTTTGTGTAATACCAGGCATGATTCCTTATACGGAACCTTATCAGAGCATGTACCAGAAGAGGCGGTTAGGAGCTCTGGGTTTTGATTGGAGGCCACCTTCAATTAGACTTTCTATTGGGCCTGACTTTAGCCTAGATCCTGAGTATCAGATACCACCTTTGGCTGATCTGGATGTATATCTTGAGCCACTTCCCGAGTTTGTTGATACCATGGATTGGGAACCAGAAAATGAATTGCAGAGTGATGACACTGATTCAGAGTACAATGTCACTGAAGAGTACTCTAGTGGGGGTGATCAAGGAAGTCTAGATTATGCTTCATCTGGTGACCCAGACTGTAGTGAAGAGAGTGAAGAAGAGGGAAAGGATGGGTTCCGTAGATCTAAACGGAAGAAACAAAAAACAGAAGTAAGTATTCACTGAATTTGATTTGAAGATATGCATTGTGGCATGTTCTTGACTTTGAATTCTTCCCTATCTCTAACAGATTGAGTTCCTGACTTCTTCTGGGAGACGTGTCAAAAGAAAAAATTTGGACGAATGTGATGACAATTTACTAAAGAATAACGGAACTAGAAAATCAAGGATGGGCAGGAAATTGTCAAAGAGGAAGTCTGCCACATCGAAGGCTCTGAGACCTCAAAGAGCTGCTGCACGCAATGCCCTAACTTTGTTTACTAAATTAACTGGATCAGCTTCAGATGGAGAAGATGAAGATGACCTGGAGGTTGATTCATCAGAAAGCGAATCTATGCTGCAAGACTCGATTATTGACAGTGCTGGGTCTGATAGATCTTTCCAGAATGAACAAATCAGACATTGGAAAGGGAAAGAAGTTTCCCTGGATGATTCTGACAATTTTGTTTGGTCTCATGAACTTCCGGTAGCCCAAACGAACATTAGTGACAGGCAGAGATTGGTACTTAAACTGCCGATCAGGAATCTTAACAAGATGGCTTTGCCAGACAGTGCACAACTTCAGTATGAAAATCATGTCAATTTAACCGGATCATCATGTAAACCTCCTGTGGCAGCCGTTCAGGTGAATGGGAATCACGAAACTGCTCTGGATAAAGAGCCTTCTACAAAAGGAAATTGCACCCTAGCGGAAGGACAGGCGAGAGTGCAGATCAACAATTATTACCCTCATTTGTCTGATGGATACAGAAATGGGGATATCAAATGGGGAGGAGCCAAAGCCCGCAGTTCCAAGCGACAGAGGGTGCGAGAAGCCTCATCATCAGCTATACAAATCGGATGTGGAGTAGGTCCTGGGAACGATAATGAAGAAGAGAATAATCTCAATGGGTACATAAAACATTCCCAGGATAAGATGGGTGAAGACACACCGTTTAATGGTAAAATTGATAAGATTGACAACTATGAGGACATGAATTATGTAGCCAACAGCAAGGATCAACCGGAATTTGATGTAGGTTTGGATTCTGATGAACTGCAGAATATGGGTTGGATGGCTGATGGGAATAGGAGCCATCCAGGACTCAAAGATAGTGTTACTTCTGACGCAACTAAGCTAAGAATAAGGTCAAACACCACTGTGCAAGAGTTAGTAGATAGTCAAGGAAACAATATATGTGCTCCATCACCAGATAATCTTGCAGTGACTAATCTGACGCCTGTTTTTGAAGTGCATGACCGTGATGGAACAGATAGTAACAGTCCAGATAATAAAAGCAGAAAATTATACAATTCTGATGCGCAGATTGATGGGATTACCAGGTCCAATTTGGATGAGGCAGTGGAGTCGCAGTTACATCCTAAAAAAAGATATGATGTTGTTTATAGAAGGTCGAAATCATGCAGGACTAAGACCGGCACAGAATGTGATGCTGGTGCAAGGGAAAGTGCTTTATATGCTAGCAATGGTGACGTTGAAACCATAAAAGATTGCAATGAAGGCACAAAAGTTACAGATGATAGACCACGTTCCACACGCATGAAGGAACATGTAGATGGGCACAATAATCTTAGCAATAATCCTAATTTGGATTTGGATAAGGAGCATGAATTAGAAGATACAAAAATAAACTCCCATAGAAGTTCTCTTAGCAGATGTCAACTTCCAAGTGATGAGTGGGGATCAATCTCTAGGATGGCTGTTGGATTGAGATCTACTAGAAATAGGAGAACCAGTTATCATTTTCATGACACAAGTCCAGTAGATAGGAGGAAATCTTATCCCTCAGGCAAAAGAGGATCTTGGTTAATGTTATCAATGCATGAAGAGGGCTCTCGTTACATTCCCCAGCTTGGGGATGAAGTTGTGTATCTAAGACAGGTTAGCTGCAAGAATTCTGATGAAATGTTGTTTCTGACTCTTCAATTTTGATTTTATTACTGCTTGGATAGTTGCATATAGGCATCACAATTTTGATCTTGCAGCTTTGGTGACTTAACAAGATTTCTTTGTGTGTCAGGGACATCAAGAATACATAGAGTACAGTGGCTCAAGAGAGGCAGGCCCTTGGAAGTTATTTAAGGGAAAAATTAGAGCGGTTGAATTCTGTGATGTCGAAGACCTTGAGTATTCCACTCTAGCAGGATCTGGGGATAGTTGTTGTAAAATGAGACTCAGATTTATAGATCCTGATTCTAGTGCATTCCAGCAATCATTCAGATTAACTTTACCTGAAGTGACGGGTTTCCCTGATTTTCTTGTTGAAAGAACTCGGTTTGATGCTGCTATACAGAGAAACTGGACAACCAGGGATAAGTGTAGAGTATGGTGGAAAAATGAGGGTGAAGAAGATGGTGGTTGGTGGGATGGCCGAGTTCTTTCTGTCCAACCCAAATCCTCAGAATTCACTGACAGTCCATGGGAGAAATATACTATTAGATATAGGAGTGATCCCCGAGAAACACACCTACATAGTCCCTGGGAGCTTTTTGATGCTGATACTTTATGGGTGCAACCTCATTTAGACGATGAGACCAGAGATAAACTGCTGTCAGCGTTTGCAAAATTGGACCAATCAGCAAGAAAAGTCCAGGTAGCTTGCTGAGCACACAATTAAATTCAGTTTGGAACCATTCAAACATTTTGAAGATGTTTAAAGTTCTTTTGTTTCAACTTTTTCAGGATTATCATGGGGTTCAAAAGTTGAGGCAAGTTTCCCAGAAGTCTAATTTTACAAACAGGTAAACTAGCTCTCCCATTTCTCCACTATGAATGTTAGCTTGTGACTAACTTGTCGATTCTATTTTCCTTGAGTCATCTTTTCTCAAATTGAATTTGATTGTCAATGTCTGAGGGATTTGACCTGTCGTTTGGATCCACGAAACTTTTAGGTTCCCAGTCCCATTGTCACTTGAAGTGATCCAGTCAAGGTTAGAAAACAACTACTACCGTACTCTGAAGGGAGTGAAGCATGACATTAAAGTGATGCTGTCAAATGCGGAGTCATATTTTGGGAAGAACGTAGACATTTCTAACAAAATTAGGCACTTATCGGACTGGTTCACACGGACATTATCATCCTTGTAGCGGTGTTGCAAAGATTTTTACCCTCCAGAGCCTATTTGGATTTCTACTCTTCTTTTTAACTTGTAGATAAGTTATAGCTGAAATTGTATTTTTAGTTACCTCCTGCTTAAAATTTTGGAAATTGAGGTTGATTTTTAGGTTCTTTTTTTCCCCCCCACCCCTTTCATTTGCCTCTGCATTCCCCAGAGATAGGAAGTCTTTAGGAAATATTTAGGTGATTGCAGTGGAAAATTCCCACTGGGATATGCATTGTTTGTATAGAGATGCTAAATCTTCGTCCCATAATAATAGCAAAGAGATATAGTTGTCTGCCTTCTCTTTTTGAGTTTTGAATTACATTCCGCTTTGATAGATTGAACTAAGGTCAATCAATTCAGGTTGTTTCTGAAATCTTAGTTCAGCTTCAGGCTACTTGAAGCTCTGTTCAGATCCACGTTCCTCAGCGTTGATACCTCAAACAAGGACTATTCCTTTTGGTACGGAAGAAGCGTGTCTTCTATTGGAGAAGGAAGCAAGGAAAAGAGGGTAAAACAAAAGTTAAAAAGCCTGAGATGAGAACATTTATATGTTTTTTTTTGTAATGCCACTTTGTTGCATTTTGGCTCGAAGTTTGACATTTTAAGGCTCTACTTTTCCTTTTTGTGTTCTTCAAGAGTTAGTTTGATTCAAATCTAACCGATTAACTTTAATTTAATCAAGTTTAAACTCAAATTTACGTCTAAAAGAACTTACTTTTAACAAAGCCCTTTGAATTTGATCAATTATGACAATTTTTGATCAAGATGGAATCGACTTGAAATTAATAAGTTTAAATTTAATTTAATTAAATTCAAATTTGAACTAGAATTGGATCAAGCATTTCAATTTTTTGATCAAAGATAGAATCAATTTTGTATTTAAGACTAATCAAACTCAAACTTCATAATATTTTTTGAATATGACTAATCATAACAAAATTATTAGATTCATTCTAATTCAACTAAGGTTAATAGGTCAAATTAAATTTGGCTACACTTTGAACTCAAGGTCAAGTTTGGACTAAACTCAAATTTGGCCTTGAAATTCGAGATTCAGCCCAAAATTTTCACTCTCTGGCTCAAGCTCAAGCCTTAAGAGTCCAAACCCGACTGCCAACCCTAACTCCATGTATCACTAAAATTTCAACTTTAAGCTTCACCAATCCCTTTGAAAGATCATAAACAATCCTTCGAAAGATTGTAACATTAAGAATGAAAAGTAAACTAATGAACAATTCTTGTACCCAAATGCATCATTTGCGTTTAAATGTTTTGCAATATTGTCAGTCCCTCCATCGATAACCACAATTCGGGTTGCAGCAAACAAAGAACAGCGTCATGCCCTCCTCTCCTCTAGCAGTTGCCTGAAACATTTAGATAAAAATCATCATCAGAGACCATTATTTGCAAAGTCCCAGGAGGCATATCTCATATTATCCAATATACTCTACAAAGAAAGAAACTTTTTGACCAGGGTCATGTCCAGATAGCTAGTTAGCAAGTTGAGATCTCATTCGCTAACGAAAATAACCAGACAAATGGCTCCACCAGCTAAGAACAACAATGCACCGTCACCCATAGAGTCAAGAAAGTGCTCTCTGTCTGTCAACTCTTACTATGAAAGGACTGGCTCAAACTATTTGACAAAATAGCAAGCTAGACAACAATGACTAGCATACTACCCTGTGGGCATATTCGGACAACTGCTCTTGTCCTTACTCCCCTTCCTAGTAAAGGCTTAAATGGAACATGTTGTTTTATAGGAGTTACTGAGATTAGCCTACAGCTAAAACGAAAAGCCTTGCCATGCCAGAAAGGGCATGCAGTTGTTCTCTGATAAGTGATAAGTGAGAAACCTAATTTTGGTAGAACTCCCCTGAAGCAAACAATTACTAACACATACGTTCTGTCATAGTTCTTATTCCTCTTACTGTCACTGTCAGCCAAGAAAGTTGTAGACTACCGGCAACCCAAGGTAGCATACTAACATCTTTTCGTCTCACTACCATATGTATTCATTAGTTAAGATGCCAACCTGGAAAAAGACGGCCTCCGGGTGCTTGCATACCATGCACTTGACAGACTTGGTGCGAGGAAGAGTAGGATCTGCAGCTACATCCTGCAATACCTGAGTGCGCTCCGCGGCAGAGTGGTGAACCTCGTTGCGGTAGACACAGTTATTGTCAGCAACCTCCTGCATTCAAAAGGGAAGAAACACGATTCAGATACCCAGGAGGTTAAAAAATAAACATCGTGATATGGTGAACCAGCATTAGAATGAAACTAAATCTTGCATTAACACCACTAGTTTCAGTATTAACTACAACTTCAGAAACTGTCTCATTTCCATCAATAGGCATAAGATATAGCACTAGATTATGGTTGAGATATTCTCAAAGAATACATACAGAATCAGCAAATGTGACAGTGAGTACGCAAGCACTTTAAGACAATTTTAAAAACAAGGAGAAGTCAATGAGGAATGCTCTTCACCGAAAAAGCCGGCACAAAAATAAAAAATTAGTTTTTTTTTAATTATGATTACTGAAAAAGAATTATAGTTCCTCAATTTCCAAAGAAGTTGCTTAGGTCAAGGCCTCCCTAAGATTATTTCAACAAACTCGACATATACATTTCGGTATGTGGATTACCACTCTTGTTTTCACTTCAATCAGCATTAAAATTTAACGAATCACCCCACCAAACACACTATGCCAATAGCAACTCCACATGATTTAAACCCCACAAAGTTGATAAAAACGCATTAATGGGTCAGTGTAAACCAGAGGCTTTTCACAGCTGCAACAACTTCATATAACCACTGAAATGAGGAAGAGCAACCAACAATGAAGCAGAAACTAGGGTTTCTCTATAATGGGTGTAAAGGTAATCACCAAAGATCGAAGCTTTGGACTTAAAACGTCTAATTGGATTCAAAAATCCAAAAAAGAAAAAAAAGGAAAACCAGAGAGAAGTGTGTGAGATAGACCTGGTGATCACAGTTACGGCAAGCATAGAGGAGGATTTTCTGGGACTTGTCTTCCTTAGGATAGAGAATGTTGTTACTGTGAAATTAAACACAAAAACGCCTAGAAATGGTTAATTTCTTCCCAAAAATACGAAGACCATAAATTTTATACCACAAAATGTTGAATGTGAATGGCTTTGACTGTAATAAACAGAATCAGGTTTCTGCTTTACCATTCCCGACAAAACTTCATAGTACTCATTGTTTCCAACCTCCAAGAGAAAAAGTCGTAGGACCCTTTGCCTTTGAGTGTGCTTCTGGGTTATTCACAGCTCGTTGGTGCAGATGCTTGCTCTCTGGACTTGCGACTGCTCGGTGACTGAACTTAGTTTGCGCAATATAAAAGATCTCTTAGTTGAAGACTATGTCGGCTCCTTCTGGGCTTTTCTTTTAGTAGTTGTTGGGCGAATCAATGTCTCAACCGGAGCTCGAAAGAGCCTGTAATTGATCAAAATTGCTCATGAGTCCTATTGTCACTTTGGGGTCCGGTCGGTTCAAAATCTAATTGAGGTCGAGTCACGTGGGTTCGAACGACGTTATTTTAATTTTAAAAACTAAAATAGTATTATTTAATAAGTTATTGTAATTTTATATTTTATTTTTATTTATATAATTATTGTAATTTTATTTACATAATAATTTATTATGTGTTTTTTTTTAATTTGCATCATTTTTTTATTATCACGTCTACATGTAGATCTATTAGAAACAACCTCTTTATTATATAGAGATAAGGTTGCGTATTATCATATCTTTCCATACTTTACTTTATTGTAAAACTTCAGACTGAGTGTGATAATGATGATGATGATGAGTATTATTTAATAAGTTAAACTAACAAAATTAAATCAAAATGATATTATTTTAAAGAATAATTTAAAATGTACAAATTAATTTTCAAATTCAAACTTAACCTAAACTTTGGTCGGTTATTACCTATTAATCAAATTAAGTTAAATTAAACTTAATTTTTTTAAATTTAATTAAAATATGTTTGTTTGTAAAATAATATTAAAAATAATAATAACACATATTTATAATATAAATATGGTGTATAAATCTCCTCGAAAATTGGATAAATTAAACTTAATATAAATTAAAAATTAATCAAATATTTATTATAATTATTTTAAATTATTAATTTAAAATATATTTTATTAATTTGAGCTAAAATTTAAAAATAAGTTAAGTTAATATATTAAAAATATTTAGTTATTAAGTCTTGATATTAATACCATTTTCAAATCACTTTTATTTTGTCATTATTTATGACGTAAATTTTCAACTTTCTTAATTTTTTTCAGTTTGTATTTATTTAATCAAATTCCATTTCAATCTCTCTGTCTTACCGAAGGTTGGGGCTGGGGACACACACTTGCAGACACGAATAAAAAGGAAAGAAGTAGAGAGAGAGAGATCGAAGATTCTTCACTTCATTGGCGGTTAGGGTTTTCTGTTGATCCTCGAAAACCGCAAATTTTCTTCTTCGTGGTTTTGCTATACCCTTTCTCTTCTCCTTTCTCCTTAACAAAAACCCTAAATTTTCCGTCGTTAGAGCTGATTTCATCTCCAATTCAATCTTTGGCGAGAATTTGAGTCGTATAGGGAGGAGATACTATGGGCGCGCAAGAGAAATCGCATGCCAACTCCAATTCGATGCAGGTGAGTTCGTACAGCTTCTCGGTTTCTTTTTGCCCTAGAATTGGATGTGATGCGAGTTTTTGACGCTTAAGCGGTTGATCACTTATCGACTACGGTTCGTTTGCTTCGGTAGCGTCTTTGAATTTGCCCTCTTCTGGACATTTTTTAGTTTTAATGTAATTGGTGTGGTTATTGGGTATTTTCTTGGTTCCTTTTGCTCCTAGTTGGTTCATGTAATCTTCTACAGATACCCCTCTAGCTTATAGGTTTGTAGTTCTCTATTCTGTTATGGGTTGAACTGTATGGTACAGTGGAAACTGGCTGTCTGCTGGAGCATTTGCCAGAAATATTTCTGTCAATAGTAGAGAGGATATTCATGTGGAGATGCCAATAGATTAAGGGGTGTCCATTGTTTATGGAATTTAACATTTGAGATGGGTAAATAGCGGATTGCGTTAGCTATTAGCGGATTCTATTAGTCATTAATTGATAACTGATTATATTAGCGGATTTGATAGGCAGATATTGTTTAGTAAAATTAGCTGTTTAGTATTAGCTGTTAATGTGTAAAATGACTTATGAGGGTATGATTTTTAAAAAAATTATAAGGGCATGAATATTATATTTCTTAGTATTTCATTGAATATTTTTATAAGAAAATCATCATCATCATAATAATAATAATAATAGACCAATGTTAAATTCTCTATTAATATAAATGATGCAACGAGCTGCATCATATTAGTATTTTTTCATATAATATGTATGAATTTTATTATTTAATAAATTAAAAATATCTATAATTATAGTATGACACAGATACGATAGATAGTAGTTATATACTAAAAATATTAATTTGATGTGACTCTTTATGTTCAAAAAACTTAATATTATAATATTTTAAAATGTAAATTAATATTATAAAATTAAATAAAGATTAAAAAGTTCAATTAACTCCTTTATTATATTGTTCCAAACTTCACGATATAATTGTATGATAGCAAAAAAACCAACTTTAAAAGCACACAAAGCAAAAGTAGATAGTAAAGTGGAGGGCAATACTATCATTAGACAAACAGCTAACCCTAAACATTACACTTAAGGAGCTTTTAAAAAATTGACTCAACCAGCTGATAACCAAATAGATAAATAACTTTTTAACATGGGTCAAGTCAAACAACCTATTAGCTGTTTACCAAACACGCCCATCATGTTTTGTGGAGGGTCCATGCTAGTTTTGTTTTGTTTTTTTTTCATTTTTGCATATTATTCTTAACATTGGAATTTGTGGATAAGCTAATGATGTACAGGGGATTTTTGGAACATAAGTTTCAAGGAAGTTTAGTTACTGTACATTAAATGTTGGCACTTGAGCGTGTTAGATACAGATGATGTAATTGGAACATTCCATTGGTTGTGGCATGGGTTTGGTAGACGAGTTGATTATGGCATGCCGTTGATAGTGCATGTATACTTATGTTTGGAATTATATTGTTCCTTTTTTCTGGCTGGATGGTCAGGATCGCAGAATTCTTGTTTGTAATGCTGTCAGAATGAGGATATTTGGTCATTGTTGTCCTCATCTTGTTGCTGCAGATTTGTTGGAACCCGAGTGTTTTTCCTGTAAAATGACAGGATAGTGATATAGGCTTGGTGTGCTTACTTTCCCTTTAGGTGATATTGTATGCATCTATTCCATTTACCTTCCTTTTTTTATCAGGCCTTACAATTGCTAAACTTGATGGTCCACTTGATCAACTGACTTGTAATAACTTCTTGGTGCCAAGTAGCTGCTGTTATTTTCAAGACTTAATGGCACGGGGTTGTGGATTGGTGTGATTAGTAATTCTCAATGTTGCTCTGGTTTACCGGTGTTCATGGACTGGAATAGAATTAATATTCACCTGTCATAGAACTATTCCAAATAATCTTTCGATTTTTTGAGCTTCTCTGATATATCATATACCTTATAGATATAATCGGGACCCTTTACCGTACTCTTCCTCTTGAGTTTAATGCTTTAGTCGGCCTTTTGTTTCTGCCTTCATGTTTAAAATTTTGTTTAAACTACAAATTGTACTGTGAACATTTTTAGATATCCAGTACTTTTGGTTTCTTTTTGTGGTTAGGAAATTAGAGGATTTGGGTTCAGAAGAGATAGAAAGAATTTACTAAAAGTACATAATTATATTATAGTCACGTTGAGGATTTTTAAGAATAATTTATAATAGTTATAACCTTATGTTATTTTATCTTATTTCACTGTCAAACCCCTTTTTGAGAATGATATACTATTTTTTGAATAACCTTGCTGTATTTCTTCAGTTTATTGATTATAGAATTTATGCTTTTTTTAATTTATGGCATTCTGACTTAGTACATCTGCTGAATGATGATAAATCTTATTGACTGAAATAGATATTAGCTCTAGAAGGTTAGCCACGTAGGGTCATTAATCAATGGAATGGTGAAGCTATGGTAAAGTTTGGGACCTTAAAGGTTATAATTTAAGTTTAGGGAGTGACTACGCACGGCAGTTTGAAGGAATGGATTAATTGCAAATTCAGTGTTTCTGGAATCCCACATTTGTTAAAATCTATCTATTGCAGTGGCCTATACTTAGCACTTTTTTTTTTTGGATTTTTGGCTTTGTAACTATGCTGTAATTTTTTTCTTTATTTACAGAGCTTGCTCATGATATGTGATTGATGGGTTATATGCAGCTGTTGGTTGGATTTAATGGGCCCTTGAGCACAATCTTGGATACTTTTGTTCTTTATAAATTGTGTTGAGTTGGTTTTAAGATGTAGCTGTCATGGGTTTCTTTATTTTGTTGTGCCTATGACATTCACTACTTTTTATTCCTCCAGCATTATATTCAATTCCTGTTATTTTTTTCTTTTGACTTTTCCCAATCAGATGTGAAACTATTGACAACTTTTTGTGTACTCTTTATCCTAATTTTCGTGGAGTTAAGTTTTCTGAGCATGATGTGTAGCACTAATCAACTTTTTTCTTCAAATTTAACACTTCCAATTTTTTTCCTAAAACTTCCTGATGTTTTTCAACTTGCAGCGGGTGAAGGTGTACCGTCTGAATGATGATGGTAAATGGGATGACCAAGGGACTGGTCATGTTACAGTTGACTATGTGGAGGTTGCTTCTAATCATTGATTGAATTCTCTCTGTTCTTGGTGATGCAATACTTTTTGGGGTAATTTGTTCTTGTGAGTTATTCTAATAATTAGGTCTATTATGTTTTCAAATGCAAATTGTGTTGTACAGAAATCTGAAGAGCTGGGTTTATTTGTATTTGATGAGGAAGATAATGAGACGTTGCTTTTGCATCGTATTATGCCGGATGACATCTACAGAAAGCAAGAAGGTACTATAATATTTTTTTCTTCACATCCCAAGTTATCATTAGGCAGTATGTGTACAACACTTATGACTTAATGGTATTCTCCATATTTGTGAGATGAGTGCTTATGAATTGTTCCATTTCCATGTATAATTTGCTTCCTATTCTTAGATACAATTATCTCATGGAGAGATCCAGAATATTCGACTGAGTTAGCCCTAAGCTTTCAGGAGACCACAGGGTGCTCTTACATATGGTATGATCATTAGGTCTCTCATGAATTTTTGTTTTTACTTTGAGATGTAATGCTACTAAAATTTATTGTTTTCCTCAGGGATCATATATGTAATGTGCAAAGGAACTTGCAGTTTGGTCCTATGAATAGTAAGTACTTCTGATATACAGTTAAATAATTTCTTGTCATGCAATTTTTTTTGCTAAGCTATAAGTTTATTTCCTAATTGAAATTAAACTCTAACTAGACAGAGACTATTCTACCTAAACTACTAAATAAATTTAAGAAAAGAAATCTAAATAGTTAGTGGGAATTGATCTGTCCCATACTCTTTGTCCTACATCAAATGGTTTGTTACCAAGGGAGTAGGTTATATTCAACTTTAAAACAGTTCTGTTTTTTGTATGTATGTTTATCTGCTGTAGATTGTTTGAAATTTTCTTTGGTTATTTGTGGCGATTATTGAACCTTTCTTTCTAAATTTTGCAGATGAGACATTTCACGGCATGAACAGTGAGTTGAGGGAACTACCTGCAGTAGAACTTTCCACACTCCCTTTGATATTGAAGGTCTTGATTGGCTGTTTTAGTTTTTCTTTTTAATTTTATTGTTATTTCTTCTTTACTTTTCCTTTCCTTTGTTCCTGATGTGGATTTTGTGTGCATTCATATGCATTAACTGATAATTCATTTACAGATTCTACGATTCCCTGTTTTTCCCCATCTCCTTCTCTTTTACCTGCAATGAGGATTTGGAACACTGAAACGTGATTTTATTTTATTGCTTTGTGTTGTGGTACTTTAGTTCTTTTTTTCTTTGTGACCTAGGTGTTTTGTTGCCTGTACACTGGTATGCTGGATAGTAGGACAGGGACCTGTGTCTGGCCCATTGACTTTGGGCTGGACCGGAATTGCCAAACCTACTGGACAGATGTAGATTTTAGGTTGAAATTTAATTATTTATGGAAAAATATTATGTTGGCCGAGGATCAGCTGTGTTTTTGGTTATTGCTTATTTGAAATTAAATGTATTGGTGAATTCCCTAAATTGTATTCCTGAATAATATATTCTATCAAACTATTTAATCAAAAAGAAAAAGTTCTATAGACAATTTCAAGTGGGGTTCCACTTGGCCAGAGTTAAAAATTCCCTTTTGCAAATCATTTTGCTGGAACAAAGGTTAAGTTATTCTTTGCTGCTGTTAATTCTAACGTTCAAGTTGATCACACGGGCGAAAGTGTTGAATTCAATCAGAATGCCAGATTTTAAAATGCAATAACCAAATTCATCTCTGTCAACTGTTTCTTGGAGTGGGGTATGGTTAAAAACTGTTTAACTTCTTTGTAAGTTTTAAGATGGACATTCTCACAGAGTCGTAGGTCTTTGATTGGTGGTGCTATTTCCTTATGAGCCGAGGCCATTTGCAGTTGGTACTTATTTTCATTGTGCAGTCTTTCTTGCTGACTGATTGCATTTGCTAATCCAGGCACTCATTCAATGGAATCATATGTCTTCTCTATTTCCTTCATGTTCGTGTGCCCTATAAATATTTGTCATTTCCCTTGTCATTTGTGACATGCTTTGATTTTTGAATTGTTATGTTGCAGACTGTATCTGAGAGTGGAATTGCAGATCAGATGAAGCTGACAGAACTTATATTGAATGATGTATGTTTTCTACGCGTTAAATCTTGAAGTTTTTATTACGTCTATGGTTCCTATTTAGGCTTAACTGACGTTTAAACACAAGCTTTACCTGCCTGTATAATTTTCTCCATATGTTCTATGTTTTTTAAATTATATCATTCATATTTTGAAATTGTGATTGTTTAAATTGTGAAAGAATTATAATTGTAGATGCATATATATAACCATAAGATCTGGTTTTGTCTCCCTGCTCAAGTTAAGCTTAAAGATAAATCCATTATATATCAAAATCAAAAATCAAGCTTTTGAATTAATTTCCTGTTATTGGGATAAATTTTTCTGAAGAAAAACTAGATGTTAATGAGAACTCATTGTTGTTTCTTAATCTTGATCTGTTAGATTGTTAAGTTAAACTTGGGCAACATAAAGCAGGTCAGACGTGTCAAGGGTAGTTGCTTAGAAATCTATATCATAAGAAAATTTGTGCAGTTAGACCTTTCTAGCAGTTTCTGGATAGAGGTGGTGTGATGCACTGTTTGTTCATATTTGGTTCTAGTACTTCTTTCCATTTGTCTTGTACACTTCGCACAATCTTGGCCTTTTTCAACTTGGTAGAGATCAAGTGATTGATTTGAAATTTCCTGTTAAGTTTTTCCTCTGTTGTTGCAGCAAGATTTTTTCCAGAAGCTGATGGACCTGTTTAAGATTTGTGAAGACCTAGAAAACATCGATGGCCTACACATGATATTCAAAATTGTCAGGGGGATCAGTCAGTACTATATTCTGATCTATATACTTTTTTTTGGCATGTTGTTCACCATTTGTGATTGAATTGTTCTGTTTAATGCAGTTTTGCTCAACAGTCCTCAAATTTTTGAAAAAATATTTGGGGATGAACTTATAATGGATATTATCGGTGCACTTGAGTGTAAGTTATCATCTTGTTTCTGGTTGCCTTTTAATAGAACATAATTTCTTCCTCCATGTGTCTGTTTTACCTCACTCGACAAGTTAGGTGATTGCTCAGTGGTGTTACTGCATGATCCCATATATTTTATCTAAATCACTCTATTTTCATGTCAGATACCACTTCCCATTTGACATTCAAGTAATATAAAGCTCAACCATCAACATTTTTAAGTGGTTTAGATGTAGGTAGGAAACTCTGGTTCCTTGAATCTCATATCTATAAGACCCCGCAAAGAGATTATTGAAATATGTTTAGTGTGCATAGCTCATGTGATCTAGGGCCTTTCTGCAAGTAATGAGGGAGTGGTGTTTTGTTGGTTGAAGCTTTACACTTTTATATGACAATTAATTTTGCAAAGTGGGTAAGCTGCTAATTCTACTGTAATGGATCAGGAAGTGATCTAGCGTCTTTCATTATGTCTGCATGAGGTATATCTTACCAGCTTGTATCTAATTGATGTTGTTTACATAAGTGAAGGTGATTCCTGTTTCTCAGACATTTCTATTCATGATTATTGTTCAACATCCAACCATGCTAATCTGGACATTTAGGACATTGCCTATTGTATGGACTGCTATAGATATAGCTGCTATAAATACTAAGCTATATCACTACACGTGCCCACAACAGGAAATATATGATTGCTTTTGCACTTGGGTCTGATAATTGCTTCTTAACTGATTGACCGACACTAGATTCTGTATCATACTTTCAGATGATCCTGAGGTTCCTCATGTCCAGCATCATCGTAGTTTTCTAAAAGAGCATGTTGTTTTCAAGGAGGTAAAATGAACTTTGCAGTTCACTTTGGAGATGGCTACTCTTACAAGTCCTGAATTTATGTTATGAGAATCATCTATTGTTACTGGCATGATCTCGCTTTCTCTTGTTTGATGTTTTAAGGCCATACCAATCAAAGATCAGCTTGTCCTGTCAAAAATACACCAGACATATAGAGTTGGCTATATGAAGGTTGGATTCTGAATACTCGAAGTTCTAATGTTTTAATCTCTTCTTTAGTTACTTCTGTAATGTTTATGCTTTTAGGATTTTGTATCACCATCAATGGATTATATGCTTTCCCATGGATGTGCAAGTCCTCACCTGCTTTCATCCCTTTCAGGATGTTGTTTTGGCTAGGGTATTGGATGAGGCCACAGTTGCAAACCTCAATTCCATTATTCATGCAAATAATGCCATTGTAAGGATTTAAATTAATCTGTTCTTTCAAAATTTTCCTGTTTTTCTTGAGGATTGCATTATTTTCACTTCTGTTATTTTTCATGTAGGTTGTTTCTCTGTTGAAGGATGACAGTACTTTCATTCAGGAATTATTTGCTAGGTTGAGATCACCTGCTACGCTGGCAGCATCAAAGAAAAATTTGGTAATCATTGCTTCCTTTTTTTTTTTTTGTCAATCATTTGTCTCCCTGAACAATTGCTACTCTGGAGTTGGAGTCTTTGTGTACAAGTAATTGCAAACCATAAATCAGTACTCTTAGTCATTTGGCTGACTAGTTAGCTAAAGTTGTGGATATACAATCTGTTTAAACATTTTTCACAGTTTTCGAATTCCCATCCATGTTTATAGTCATACTTTCAATGAATTGAAGATGTGATCTAATTTTCTAATTAAAGCTTAGCATTCATATTTAGTAGAACATGTCATACTGACTAAGCGGGAAATAAATCTAGTTTTCCGTATATTGCTGAAAAATAAACATGAAAGTAGATAGGAAACATAATGCCTAACTAAATAAGACTCATGGACTGGATGCTCCTGAATCAACTTGTCTACTTTTTCTGATTGTTTTTTAGTTCAATTCTTCTGATGAATTAGTTTCGGATTACCATAGCTTTTGATTACTTATTAGCTGGGGCTTCCCTAATTACTTGTTGAACTTCTGCGATAATTTTACCGTTTTATCTCTCAGTGATTACTTGAGAAGGGAGGGTGGGGGTGGCAAAAAATTTAATTGACTTCCTAGAGTTATCAGATATAAAGTTCTTTGACGTTTACGCACTTGTTCATATTTGCAAGATGAGAAGCTTGAGCTCCATTGTACTGCGGAAAGTATTAGATAGATTAACAGGTTGAACTAAAACTGTCATATCCTGGCATGATATTTTTATAGAGCAATGGTGCATTGTGTTAAATTTCTCAGTGCATCTAGAGCTTTTTCTTTTTTCTTTTTTCTTTCCCTTGATATTGCATTTACTAGTATGTATAGTTATTGTTTTTCTAGCCAACTTTCCATGTCTTGCTGTGGTTGACTTTGTTTATGATCCAGGTATACTTTCTGCTTGAGTTTTGTAGCCTAAGCAAGAGCTTGCAGATGGTTCAGCAGCTCCGGTTGTACAGGCAAGTAATAACAGAAATTGCTTATTTAAGGATTAAATTGGGAACTTATTTTCTGATATCCATTTATGAAATTTTAAGACCTGAAAGCTCCTCTCATCTTGTAGGGATCTTATGAATGAAGGTATCTTTGACATTATTGGTGAAGCTTTGCAGAATGAAGACAAAAAACTTGTTTTGACTGGGTAATGATGGCTTCCTGTGCGAATTGACTTTTAGTGACCATCATTCTGTTCTTATCTTTCACACTGGTTGCTTAGCCTAACAGGATTTTATTCTAATTGATGCAGGACAGATATCCTTATTCATTTCATGAACCAGGACGCAAACCTTCTGCGTTCTTACGTTGTTCGACAGGAAGGGATCCCACTTCTAGGATTGTTGGTATGTGCTCAGTGATTTTTGGTTACTGTATGCACTTCGTGGAGATTATTGTGTTCCCTGACAACACTCTTTTTGTTGTGTTATGTCTGCAAAGTTGATGTGAAGTAGCTTAAACATGGTCATGGAATAATGGTGGTTTTCTTGAAGTAAATGAGTTATAACCTATTTTCCTTTCCATAACAATCATAAGCTTTAAATAAAGCTGTTGCCTCGTGGCTATACTTTATTTAGGTGTTGAGTGGAGTGCATCCTTGTCTTAATTGCATCTTTGATTTATTATTGGTTGTCTCATTTTCTTCTCAGCTAGGTAATCCCATTGAATTGTCACTGCAGGTGGCAAGGCTGTAAAAATTTTTTTGCTAATATTCCCAGGGAATATACTACTAGGTTATCTTGGATTAAATGCTATTGTTTTGGTGACATTATTCTGTTAGATCGTTGCTTTTGTATTGGTAACAATTGCCACTTTTTCTTTTCTGAGAACTAAGTTTTACCTCGCTTTGCAGGTTAAAGGAATGTTAACAGACTTTGGAGACGACATGCACTGCCAATTTCTTGAAATTCTACGTAGTTTACTGGATTCTTATACTTTGTCAGGGGCACAGGTGCCTGTCTTTGACTTGCTTTTGATTTTCCTTTTTTTTGTAAAATGAATAAATTGTATTAACACTAGCAAAAGCTAGTTCAACATTACAACTTGCTTTTGATTGTTGCTTCAATATCTGTACTAGGGCCATCCCATTTTTTGGCTGATTGGGCATTGATGTTTACTACTTTTTCCATGTTCATGTCCTTACTGAATGAGCTCTTTTTCACCTTCAAATAAAAGGCTAGTAAATCTCAACCTGATCTATAGCTGTAGAGTGTGTAGGGTCAACCAATATCATGGGACGGGTAGGTCTTCACAACTTAGCTCATTTTTACGCTTTAGACCTGGCAAAAAACTAAATGCAACAGATGAGAGTTTCTACATTGCAGTAGCTTTGCCAGGTAGCTCTTCAATAAATTATCTTGAGTCCCACTCCTGGAAAGGGAATTTGCTGAATGTACGCCTTCGGCATGTTAATTCATATTATTGCCAAAGCTGCCTGTTGGAATTTTTATTGGGAATGTATTTCATTTTATATTTTCAATTCGTCAGCTGTTCATTGAAGTTCACACCTTTTATGCAGAGAGACAATATAATAGAGATTTTTTATGAGAGGCACTTGGGCCAATTGATTGATATGATAACAGCCTCGTGCCCTCCCAAAGGTGTGGCTGAATCAAGTGGTAGATCTTCAGAGTTCACTGAAAATCAGAATTGTGTGAAGCCAGAAATACTCTCAAACATATGTGAATTGCTATGTTTCTGTGTTCTGCACCATCCTTACAGAATAAAGTAAGTTTCTAGCATTTTCTTTCCCAGTGCACATGCTTGATTGATTCATGAGAAGGTGCACAATATGAATGTCTTTTTATCTCCTTCATTTACAGGGGTAATTTTCTCCTCAATAATGTTATAGACAAAGTTTTGCTACTCACGCGAAGAAGGGAAAAGTACCTTGTAGTTGCTGCTGTCCGATTTGTTCGCACTATTCTGTCCCGACCTGTAGGCTACTTCTCAACTATCGTTACCTTTTCATTTTGGGAAATATTTGTTCCGTGACTTACTTTTGGCATTTGCTTCATGTATTTTTAAGTTGGTCAATAATTGCAGTCTCACACAACTGCAGCATCTCATATTTGTAAGTTGGTCTAACGGAAATGGAATTTTCTGTGAGGGCATTTCTTGTCCAGTAAGGATATTCTACAAGAACCACCTAGATACATTTGGGAATAGTTCATTCAATGTACTTAATATTAATTGTTGGCAATATTGATTTTGGTGTTAAATTTCTTGAGCTGTAAATCATCCATTTACAGTTTTGAGATTTAAGTTACTCTTGTGCAACGTGATTTTAGGAGTCGTAAGTGCATGCAGGATTAGTCAAACCTCTCTTTTGTAGGTTTGCTTTGTTCTTATAGTTGTTTTTGGATTGTAAAGTCGTTTTCTTGTGGCCAACCTTTTTTTCATAGAGAACACCTTTAATTTTACTTTTCCATACTCCCTGACTTGTTATTGCTTTGCTTGAGTGGTTATTCTCCAAAAATTCTAGGAAGGCATTACCATCGTCTATTGCACTTTGCATCGTTGTTTCACTTATGATTAGCTGAAATTAGCTTTTCATTGCGCTATTTGGTTCTGAAGTGTCAGGATGAGCATTTGATAAATCATTTTGTGAAGAACAATCTCCTCAAACCAATTATTGATGCTTTTATTAGCAATGGCAACCGTTATAACCTACTGAACTCTGCAGTATTGGAGCTTTTCGAATATATCCTCAAGGTTTGAATCTTAGTAAAATGCCTCCTGTTTGCACCAATGAAGCATGCACAAGTTTCTGACATCTTGTTTACATGTAGGAAAATCTGAAATTACTGCTCAAGTACATAGTTGATACTTTCTGGAATGAATTGGTCAAATTCGAGCATTTGACTTCGATAAAAGCTTTGAAAATCAAATATGAGCAGGTACTTTACATTTGACTGTCTTCCTGATTTTCAAGTAAGATCGTGGTTTGCCAGTGCTAAGTAGTGCAGTAATTCCAGTGCATGGATAATTCTGGATCAAAGAGCACTGTAACAACATCAGACCCAAGAAGAAGAATTGATGAGCGTGCACTGGAAAAAGAAGAGGAAGAGTATTTCAACGAGGACAGGTATGTTGTTGCAAATACTTCCAGTTGTTGATGCATTGTCCGTCCAAGTTCTGAGTTTGAACACATAAGCAGTGATGAAGAGGACACAGCATCTGCAGCACATTCTCAAAAAATACAAGTTCAACCTGTTTTATCCAATGGAGTTGCTACAAGGTACGACAGTTTTTGCCCACATGTGAGACCTTACTATTTTAAAAATTTTTGGTACAAGCTTTTCATCTTCCCCATTGCTTTGTATTCCTAGATCTGGTGGACTGGTTGATTATGATGATGATGAGGACGACGAAGACTATAGACCACCACCGAAAAAACATCAAGAAACTTCAGAAGAAGATGAGGGAGTTATGGAGTCGCTTCGATTGAAGCGCAACTTGCCTATGAAAGATAAGGAGTCCGAGTTAGCAAAAAAGCAGCGACTGGGGAAGAACTCTAAGTCGAGGGAGAGTGTTTTTGTGGCTCTGTGTTCAACACTGAGCGTATTACCTATTAAGAAAAATGTGAATACCACACAATTAGCTCCACGCGTATCAGAGACAAACAAGGACTCGGATGAACAAAATTATCAAGAGAAGGAACCTGCCAACTCTATTGATAACAGCAGTAGTTCAGGTGAGGAAGATTGTGGGGAGAAGGAACCTTCCACATCTAGAAGTTGCTCCGATAGTGTGCACAACACCTCGGAAAGCGGAGAGGATGGTTCTTTAATACCACCAAAATCCTCACCGGAAATGACTGTAAGTGGATCATAAGCCATCTGATAGATTAATGTTCGGAAAGGTGGCTTTTTTGTTTGACTTGAACAAATGTGACAATTCAGTGCCTTAGACCACTGGAAGAACGGCAAGAAAAAGGACCGGAGGGTGGTGGTGAGTGAGCGGTTTATGACCTTCCTGTTGTACTACTGTATAGCGCTGACTCCTTGATCAAGAGGAAACACTCAGTGAGGTGGGCCAGTCTGTGTACGGCTTTGGGCATTTTGACTTTGTACACCGTTCCTCAGCATTAAAATTTTCTCTTCAATGTCGTTTTGTTTCATTTTTTCTTCCTATTTTGTCAATTGTAAGCTTCAGTGGACAGATTGGTAGACAAAAGGGCATGAATACTATATGCTCCTTATAGGTTGCTTTGTGTTTTCTTTGATTACCAGTGGGTTGTAATGTAACAGGGGAAGGTTTTTGGCGATGTGGGTCAGAGACCAAATTTTCTCAACTGTACTAGCGAGATCTCATTCATAGAACATTGTAAATTACAGCTTGTACTTTTTCAAGTTAAATCTTTTCGTCTCGTCACATGTCTCCAAGTTGCCTTACTTTGAATGCGTATGCGTCATTTGTCTGAAATTCATGCATACTTTGCTCTTGATGATGTTCTTTACAGAGTATATGGTTTTGGAAAACTTCTGTTTATGTATAAATGTATTGACATGTTATTTAGTATTCTGATTTTTTAAAGTCATTTTCCTTTTGAAAGGAGTCATTATGTTTCTTTTTTAACAGAGGAAGGTCTCGTGTGGCAGACCATTTTGTACTAGTTTTCCTTCACCGCTCATTAAAATATACCTTGGCTTGTCATCTAAATTGGTGTAGTCTTTTGAAACTTTTTTTTACTCATTTACATATAACGACGACAACACTTAGCGATACAACTTCACTTTCTGCTTGGTAATTAACCTATGATGTTAATGAAAATAATAATTATTACATCTTTTACACAAAATGTTGAATATCAAAATCATAATTTGTTTGTTTTAAAAATATTATGATTTGATTATATGTCTGTCTGGTAATTTTTTTATTTTCATTTATAGTTCAGTATTTTGGTGTAAAAGAATCACACCAATTCATCCCAGATTTTCAGTGTTTTGAAACTCGAACAGGTCATCGAATCGGGGGCTTTACTGGTCACCGGTTTGACCGATTCAACCATCAGTTGAACTGGTGTGACGTCATAATTATGCAATAATTATATTTAATTATATATAATATTAATCATATTTAAAAAATAAAAAAATAAAAAATTAATTATTGAACCAGTGGTCGGTCTCACTGATTCAATTGAAAACCGATTTTTAGGAGTGAACTAGACCGGATAGTCGACCGGTCATCAGTCGAACCGGCCGGTCCGATCCGGTTTTAAAACAATACAAATTTCTAAATTTGACTATTAATCTCTACTGCCGCGAAAAAAATATCTATATTATATTCTGGTACACTTTATACTTAAAAATCTTAAATGAATTTTAGATGAAAATTTGTTTAAAAAAGGAGAAGAAATAAAGAAATATATATATATATATATATGTATGTATGTATGCATAATGTTGAATTGTTTTCTACTTTTTTTTAAAAGCAAATGCATTTTTTGTTAAAGACACTTTTTGAAAATATAAAAAATTAAATGGATGGATATTTTTCATGTATTATTTTTAAATTGCCTTCTAGTAATTAATAAAATCATGTGTCATGTATGAACTTGGACAATATAAATATGTAAACTATTTTCTTAAATATATCTATTTTAAGAAATTAAAGATGATGATTCTTTAGTCATGGGCTTGACTAAGCCCAAACATGGATCTTGTAACTTGGGCCTAGAACCATTGCGATCCATTAAATTTATATAAATAAAAATCTTCAAACTCTCGTTCTCTCTTTCCAAGGAAGACGCGATCTTGAGGTATGAACATGTTTGCCCTAATATATTTCGTTTCCAACCTCCACTTCAGATATTAGCTATTTGATCTCTATGATTTCCTATTTCTTATCATTCGTTGTTAGGAGTTTTTTAGTTTTTTGTTTAAATCTGTGCGATAATTGGAATTTGGGGGTAGAAAGCGCAACGAAACTAGATTTTTTTCATTTTTTACGTAATTGGAGATCTAGGGTTTTAGAGTGATTTTTTAAGTGGCCGATGTTTTTTGAATGAAGGGTAATTAACGGTTGGAGTTGACTTTGTTTTGAATAAGGTTTTGGCATCATGATCTGGGGTTTTGACTATTGTGCTGCCTAGGGTTTATAGTTTGGCTTGGATTTTGAAGATTGTTTGAATTAGGTTTGTAACTTGTGTGGGAATTTTGAAGATTGTGTCGATTTGGGGTTTTGTATTTGTTCTGGGGTTTTTTGAATATTTTGTTGATTAGGGTTTTTCAAAAAAATTTGTGGTGCAGGGTTTGTAATTTTTCTGGGGTTCTTGAAGATATTCTGGAGTTGGGTTTCACAGGTGATGTCAAAGAAAGAAGAAAAAGGTCAGGCTGCAGCTGACAGGATCAAAGCTGCAGCCTTGAGTGCTGCAAAAGGTCTCAGTCGTGCTCAGGCTGAAAGGGCAGCTGCTGCAGCTGCTCGTAATGTCAATGCTTATGGGCAGAAAGAGGAAGGTCCTAGCAGATGGCAAGAGAAAAGGGAAGCAAAACGACAAATGTATTTGATGAGTACTGAAAAGCAAGTGAGATTGGGCGAAAGGAAAGACCTTAAAACAAGTATATCTGCAGTTGGTGGCACTGCCCAATGCCAGAAATGCTTCCAAACTGGTCACTGGACGTATGAGTGCAAGAATGAGAGAGTTTATATGGCACGACCTTCACGAACCCAGCAGCTCAAGAACCCTAAATTGAGGATGAGGCTGTCTATTTCTTATGATTTGGATAATCCGGAGGCTGATAAAGAAGAGAAGAGCAAGGAATCTAAGAAAAGCAAGAGGAAGCATAGATCAAACTCTGACTCTGGTAGTGATAGTGAGGCTTCAGTTTTTGAGACTGATAGTGGGTCATCATCTGTGACGGGGTCAGAATCTTCTTCTGGTGAGAGTAGCTCAGATTACAGTTCATCCACTGATTCTGAGGAAGAAAGAAGGCGGCGAAGGAGAAAAAAGCAAAAGAAGAAGGAGAGGCGAAGGAGGAGCAGTTCATCTTCTGAGTCTTCTGATTCGGACACTGGTTCAGATTCTGATTCTGATGATAGGAAGAGCCGAAGAAAAAAAAGAAATGGCAGAAGGCGTTGATAGATGCACTTGACAGAGAGGAGCAGCCTACTGTGTCTTGGTTTTTTTGAATTTGGAACCCAACTCTGGGTTTATCAGGTGAAAGGCTTGGGCGCATAACCGATTAAGCCAAAAATAAGGTTGCAATTGTGTGTTTTCCTTTTCTAGCTTAACTTTTGTTGTTGCATTTTGATGCAGTAATCTGAAGTATTTACTAGAATGCTCAATTTGGTGCATGTAGACATGATCTTGAATTTACTTTACGTGGGTAGGATTTGATTGGTGATGCAGATCCATCATTTATTATTGTACTCTTATCCTATACAATACGTGCTCTGGTTCTCTTAGCCACTGCTACTTGATTGTTGATATCTATCAACCTGGACAAAGCTTCTACCGGCAAGGGAATCATCACTTTGTGTGCGAACTCTTTAGCTAACCTTATATTTAGAGAATACTTGCATGTTAAACCTATCTTCCTGTCCTCAAGTATGAATAAGATATTACAAAACACTAGTTCCTTTTGGCACCTCTCCTCCCTTTTTGGCTCTCTAATCAAGTATTTTATTCCCTGCTTAAAAAGACTATGAATGACCATTGACCACTTGGGTTCCAATTCATCCCGTCGAGGCAGGTTTTAATGGAGGAACCATCACATTTTGTGAAAAGAGAGTATTCTCTAATAAACTTGGACAATCTAAAACCTCTAGCAAAGATTAACACCTCTTTATCCAAATATTGCAATACCCCAAAATTCTACAGTCCACAATATGTTGAAGTTCGTTAATGGTTGGCTTGAAAAATAGATAAATGGGAGCTCCGAATGCAAATTTTTGGCGTGTAAATGAACTTGGAAAATGGCTTTTGCCTTCATGACTCTGTAACCAACTCACCTGTTCTCATTGTTATGGTCCTTGCACTTGCAAAACTAAAAACTTTGTAATTAAAACATACGATAGTCCTTAAAATTTTCATAGAAGTTCACCAAATGTAAAGATTCATAAATTAACTCTTACAGTTGACACCTACAACTTAATAATGCGCACCTTCAAACTTTCGTGAAAACCAAACTTTGAACAAACCTGTAGTTCTGGTTTCAGAACTACGAAGCCAATATAGTGTAATTACACGAACCGTTGCACATAGGAAATCCCATTATGGAGCATAATCATTAGAATATGGAGGGTGCTTATCTGAATATTAAAGGCCGGACACACACAAAGAAAATGAATTGCATATACAAAGGTCAAAACCTTCGAATCAATCAACCACAACCAAATTGGATTATAAGATCCAAGAAGCTGGCCATCCAATAATAAGGGTCTCAAACAGAGAGAACTGATAAAGGGAAATCAAGATAATAATAAAATGATTCATTTCATGATCTAAAGTTCAGAACTTGCTTCTAAGCAAGTAGATAAAGACGAAAATCAAACATTACACTATACTTCTGATAAAGATTACGTCACATAAACTCTCAAGTTCTCAGAAACCCATATAAAGCAGGAAATACAGGTAGTTGTGTTTACTCTTCCTCTGTAGCTGCTTCACCGCTCTTCTTGTTGTGCTTCCTAGCATACCTCTGGTTCCTCAAGAACTTGGGGTCCATCTAACAACACCAAAGAAAAGAAGAAACAAATCAAGATCCAAAACGGAAAGATGAAATATAGACCTTAAGATAAGCAACACAATATCAGCCAAACTTCTAAACTATACCCCTTTGGTGGAGGTGTGGCGTTGCTTCTTAGGCTTCTTGATTCCATTCTTGTGGGCCTTGTATGACTGGTTGTGAGCTGTATGATTCTTAGACTTCGCCATTTCTGCGAAAAGAAGAGTACAGTTTAAACGAAATCTCAGCCACGAAAACAGAGAAAAGGGCCTTTGACCTATATAACGGCAGACCTTGCGTAATGGGTTAAGGAAAAAAAGTTGCCTTTGTGAAGACACATACCTTGAAGCTAAGCTTTGGAGAAGATGAAGAAGGAGTCGTCTGAAACCCTAATTTTGTGGTTTTTTGTTATTTATACAATACAATAGAATGTCACAATCACATTTGGGGCTTGGGCTAAATATGAGCTTGGATTGATATATTATTTTTTTGGGCCTATTTTACATTTATCATTTTATTACTTAATAAATTCTTATAAAAACATTTATTACATTCTATTTAATTACATTTATATATTTTAACGCATTTTTTTAATTATGTTTTTTGAGTGTAAATTATTATTTTTTAAATACATATAAATCGATATTTTTTAGTATATTTATTATGTTTCAAGTATAAATTGCTACATTTGTACCCAATAATCTTAATATTTGATATAAAAATCAAGTTAAGTATTAGCAATCAACCCTGAGTGTTATTGTTGTATTAAAAATCAGTACTTTTTTTATGCAAGTAAAAGTAAGAAAAACAAATCGACCCCGAAAAAAGGGGGGCTACTAACGTTCAAAAAGAACACCAAACTTATCAGCTAACAAACTAATGCCAACCTCAAGAGGAGAAGCTTCCAAAAACTGAAAGGAGATAGAGGAACGATTACCCATTTTTGCAAGCCTATCAGCGACTTGATTGCCTTCGCACAGGCAATGAATAAGATCAACAGTACAATCCCAGTATAACATTACTGAAATATCACCTAATAAATTAGCATGAGGATGAACCAGAAAATGACCATCTCGAACCAAATGAATCGCTTCTTGAGAATAGGAACAAAGGACGATATGCTTGTGCCCCCTATCCCAAGCCGAGAGGAGAGCAAAGAAGATTGCCGACAACTCTGCAACCATATTAGTAGCAGTGCCAATACAGCCATAGAAACCCTCCAACCAAGTACCATTCAAATCCCGAAGAACACCACCAAATCCAGCCTCACCCGAATTACCCCGTGAGCTCCCATCATCGTTAACACAGATTGCATCCGCTACTGGGACGGTCTAACCAACCCAACGCCGGACAGGAGCATCACTATGGCCCATGGTGCCCAACAATGTATTCCACTCAACAATCGCACAATGTAACTGAGACATGAGCGAGCAAGCATCATTTGGATTTCCAAATGTATCATGGTTTTGCATGAGTCAAATAAACCATATACCAGTGAGGAAAACAATATCAAGCCAACGGCCAGTCCCTAAATTAGAGGAATCCCTGCTCCATGTTTTGAACCAAGTAACACACGAGCCAAAATAGAAAAGAGGGGGCAAGACGCCATTAAAAAGAAGAAACCAGACTTGGCGTGCCTTCAAACAGTCACGAAACAAATGCTCCATGGATTCGATAACGAAATTACACTGACGACACGTACCTGAAGTGTCCAAGCGACGAAGGTGACGAAACTCTTGGGTGTGGACTCTCTCATGAACAATAAGCCAAGCGAGGAACCAAACCTTCTCAGGACAACGAAGCTTCCAGATCCACATCCAATATGACCTGGGAACAATTGTAGGCCTCCCAACAGCACAACAAGTAAGCCAATCCACAGCAGACTTAACCGAAAAAAAGCCCATTTGGAGAATTGCCCCAAAAGATCTTGTCCACTCCCATGGAGAAACGTGGTTGAAAAACCGTGGGAAAGAGAGCTTGAACTTCAATCGGGATTTTCAAAGTCACCCTGCCCCAATCCCATTGTACATCCGCTTACAGCACATCACTAACCATCTAATCAACATCCTCGTCCACTATAGAAAGAACAAAATCTTGTAACGGCCCAAAGCCTAGAAAATTGTCTCGCCAAAAGGAGATCGAGCTCCCATTACCAATGTCGGACCCCGGACCCGAGGCCCGACTGCCCCGGGAGGCGAGCCCGGTGGGGGCCCATTCCCGGGACAATTTTTCCTTGGTCTTGAAGATTC
>JANZLX010000213.1:47035657-47046542 GCA_025531955.1 Erythroxylum orinocense | reverse complement strand
ATAAACTATGCATTTTATCGTAATACAAGAAGATTTGCAATATGTTCCCTCGCATCATTCATCTCGTTATTTTGTGGTTAAATGATTTCCTTCAACGTCTTCATCTCACTTGTTACTTAATAGTTGGAATTATTTTTTGTTAAAAAATAAAAATAATATCATGTCAACATTATTTTTAATTAATTGAGAGTTAATTTTATAAAATTTTTATTATTTATTTTAAAATTTTAAAAATATTGAAATTTGATTCGCACGCTTCAAACAATTTTTTTTATTTGTTATAAAAGTTCAAGTTCAAAATGCACTTTTATTCTATAATTATATAAGATAATCTCATTTTATAATCTAAAATGTTTTTATATATTTTATTTTAAAATTTTGTCACTTATATTATGCGAAGAAAAGATTGGGCCTCTTTTTAAGTAACTTCAGTCCATTATATATTTGTGGAGACTGGGAAGAACATATCTGTAATTAAATTAAAATTCCCGGGCCTATAATATGCATTTCATTGATTCCCAATTTTGATTCGATTGTCTGTTCCTCGTAGAAAATCAATACGTCCGGTGGTTGCAGTGCTTTTACGCGTTAATGGCCTCAACATCGTCAAACCCTAAGCCACCGGAGGTCGCGGCCAAAATCAGGGAAGAGGGCAAACTCTCCTCTTCCGGTGACGACGTGCGGTTCATCGACATCCTTATCGCTCCACATTTGTTGCAGTTAACTGCATATTAGCGCTCTGTCTGCGTTGACGCAGACGTCGTCTGCATTAAAACAGCAGACGAACGTCTGCGTTAAAATATAGATTTTTAAGGGAAAAAAAATAAAGAAGAAGAACGAACCTGATGAGAGGGGTAGATGAGTATGGGAAACAGAGGGAGTCTGGCTATTGTTAAGATAGAATAAAGGAGACGTTTGAGCATCTTTACGTAAGTGACGGGAAGTCACTTAAAAATAGCTTCCCGAAAAAGCTATTATTTGAGCTTTTTTGAAAAGCTTCAAATTATAGCTTCTAAAAAAGCTATATTTTAGCTTTTAAAAAAACTATTTTTACTATAAAAGCGCTTTTGAAATGTACAGCCAAACATCAACTTTTTCTTCAAAATAGCTTTTGCGGTAGATAAAAGTACTTTTGAACCTTCCAAAAGCTGAACCAAACACACACAGACATTTCAACTTGGACACCGAGAGGCAGACTTGGTGGACAACTGTCATGCTTAGCAATATAGTGTAAAAGGGAGCCTGGATTCTCTTTACGCTGAGACTTGGACGCTCCTTCCTGAATAGGCTTGTGTGAATGTTTCTTAGGAACCACTTTTTTCCAGCCTTTGTCACTAGTATGAACTGAGTCAACTTCCTTGTAGGGTTCACGAGGCGTCACTGGAGCATGCCCCTGGACATCAACATTTTCAAGGCCGTGAAAGCGGTTGTGCAAGGAAGCAAGCCTCGCCAAATTGGTAGTATCCTTCCCCGAGCTACAGGGTACCTCCTTTTACGGACAACCATCCAGTCACCATACAGCTGGCCATGAGAAGAAGCCTGGGAGGCAGGTTGAGCCCCATCTACTTCCGGTGGAGATTCAGTAACAGAGGCCCCAACATCTAGGCAAGAATCTTTGGTATGACCATAAAACCCACATTAATAACAAATCTTATGAAGGTCTTCATATTCGACCAAATAATATATGCCATCAATTTGAATTTTTGGGATAAACAGTTTAGTCAGGTCCACCTCAACATAGAATCGCGCAAAGCGTCCTCTATTACCATGCAAAATATTTGCATCCAAACGCTTTGGGGTCCCAAAAGCCTTCGCCAGTGTGTACAAAACATCCACATTGTAATATTCCAACGCCAATTCAGACAAATGAATCCATACAAGAGCATGGCAAATAGAGGTTTCAGAGGGTTTGAAATTAAAATTCCAATCCCGCACCACAAGATAGTGATCTTGGAGCATCCACGGGCCATTAGCAAGCACAAATTCCTTGTCTAAGGGTTCCATGAACTTTACCAAGAAATAGTCATTGCTCAAATCAACCAACTCAAAAGCGCTAGTATGATTCCACATCTGTGAGAGCTTGGATTTTAAGAAATAGAACCCTACTTTGTGACCCAGGAGTTTGACGACCACGGAGTTCTCCAACGGCTCCTCTAGAGTGGTCCTCAAAGCCTTATCCACGGACCATCTGGGCAGGCGTTGGTCGGCATCACAGAATCCCGACCCCATCATTTGGGTTTCCACCAAATCAATAGCTCCCTGAAAGTGGAGCAGCGGTGAGTTCAGGACAGAGTCCGCTCCACCCGTGGATGGAGAAGCGCCAACAATGGGTGGGTGAGGCGTCAAAGCCGGAAAGGGATCCTCCACCCTATCTCCCTTATCAGGGGGTTCAGTCGGCCTTGGGCGCTTGGGATTTGACGAACCTGAGGCCGCAAATACAAAGCCTGGGTTATCTTATGCCATCGCTGAAGACGGGCGTTCAGATCGACGGAGAGGGGGCGTTTTCTTTCCTTATATCTAAACAACTTCAATGGATCGAAAAAATAGGTGTATGTTTGGGTGTATGTGAATCAATACTTAACTAAGAGGAAATTGGTAAGGTTGAATAATATTAAAAAAAAAGTCCAAAATTTTACTTTTTTCAACATATTTTGTGGATTAAACTAACCCTCAACTCTATGCCTAGGTCTAAAATTTTGCAAAAAAGTAAAATATAATTAGAAGATTTTTTAATTGAATACATTTGTTAAATTATAATGTTTATATGATAATTGTAATAAAATAATTCTTTAAAATTTTAACATATATTGTCACTCAATTTTGTTTAAATAGTATTTTTATAAATTAAAAAAGTTAATCTATAAATATAACAAAAACAATATTAAGTAAAAATTTCAGACGTAATTTCTGGAAAAATCTAATAGTATATAGATTTAGCCCTAAATAAAACATATTATAAATTTATTTAAATTTTTGGTTAAAGTGGACATATAATGTAAGTTCAATCTTACACCGAAGATTTTCATCTTTTATATTAAACCTCATCAGTTTCTCTTCTCTGCTTTGTCTTATTTACATATATAAATATATTACACTTCTCAACCCCACCATTTCAATTCTGGATCCATTTGTTGTCTCCAGTTTTCTTGAGATTTAGGATTCCGATCCTTAAACGACGTCATGTTTCTCTTTGATTGGTTCTATGGAATTCTCGCTTCTCTCGGTCTATGGCAGAAAGAGGCTAAGATTTTGTTTCTTGGTCTAGATAATGCCGGCAAAACAACCCTTCTTCACATGTTGAAAGATGAGGTCTTTATAAAGGGTTCCTCGTTCTCTTTGTGTTTCTGATGTGGGTTTTTGTTTTTGTCATGAGATCTGTTTGTTTGCAGAGACTAGTACAACACCAACCGACACAACACCCTACATCTGAGGAGTTGAGCATAGGAAAAATCAAGTTCAAGGCTTTTGATTTGGGTGGTCATCAAATCGCTCGCAGGGTTTGGAAAGATTACTATGCTAAGGTAATCGTTCCTTCATTTCCTATTGCTTGTTGTGTGTTTTGACGTTGGAAATTACGTTTTATAGGAAAACTGGAGATTCTAAATCGATCGGAGTACAAGAGATGATTGCTTGTTTTAAATGTTATTTCCGAATCAGTTCATGGGTACTTAGGTTCTGGAAGTGATTTATCTTTGTTGTCTGTGATGGTTAGACTCCTTTGCTTTCTGCACATTCGCCTCATTGATGTCTGATAGATTTCATTCCTGGCTAAATTGTCACAAATTTCATATCTATGTGTCTTGTTATTTCCCTTGCAAGTCTTCGGTACAATAAAGATGAGGAAGGTCCTCCCTCTATTCTGCAAGATTGTTTCTGCTTTTGTTCGTTTCCATGGACATAGCTTAATTCAAGAAGTTGTTGTGTCGAATGAAGGATTAAGGCATGCTGATTTTCTTTTTTCATATTACATTGTGCCTTCATAATCCCAGATAAGCTTCCCTTGTGTTTATCTGATTCATGGGAGGCCAATATTGTTGATGGAAGTTTCGCTGATATTGCCTTATGAATATCCGTTGAGGTATATTGTAGTATCATTCCATACATTCACAGTTTATGCAACCATTTGCACCCTTTCATAGAATGATTTTGGATAGTGTTAGTACATCATTCCATACATTCACAATTTATGCAACCATGTGCTGCCTTTCATAGAATGATTTTGGATAGTGTTAGTGCTTGTGAGATCACATATACTGGAACGATTCTTTGTGTTCCAGCTGAAGTGTTCAAAATCAGATTGATTTGGTCATCGAGCTTCTCATACTTAGTCTGGTACTGGCATCATCTTTGATGTGTATGTATTGTAGTTTGTTGGTTGTCCAACTTACCTGCTGACAATCTAAGTTTTCTAAACACATCCTTGGTGTGTTTGTATGATCTAGAAAGAGTATGATACAGATAATTTATATCTCTATGATCAGGTGGATGCAGTGGTTTACCTGGTGGATGCCTATGACAAGGAGAGGTTCGCAGAATCAAAGAAGGAGCTAGATGCCCTCCTATCTGATGAAGCCTTAGCTAATGTTCCTTTTCTCATTCTTGGTAACAAAATTGACATTCCCTATGCAGTTTCTGAGGATGAGCTTCGTTATCATCTTGGGCTCACCAATTTCACTACTGGTAAGGGCAAGGTGAATCTTACAGACTCAAACGTTAGGCCTCTCGAGGTTTTCATGTGCAGTATCGTCCGCAAGATGGGATATGGTGATGGCTTCAAGTGGCTCTCCCAATACATCAAGTAGAGTTTTGAATTGCTATCTGGCGCTGTATTCTTTTTGAGTTGTTGGGTTAGTTTGCAGTCTCTCGCGATAATTAGTTGAAAAAATGGAATTCTTTGTTTGCCTTTCCCAATTCTATTGGCTTAGCATTAACATTTGATTCATAACCTGGCCCTTGTGAAACTGGCGTTATTGAAGGAACTTGTGTGCATCATCCCAATAGATCAACACATTTTGTGGTACGAGGAGGTGTTAAATTTAGTTTTGTTGCTATGTTATGAGGCCTTCTTTTCCATTTAACCATCTTTCCTTTTCTTCTATACAAGATTGAATTTGGCGTATCAAAGAGCTCAGCTCAATTATCTTCTCGTTCAATAGTCTTCTTCGCTCACAAAAACCCCCCATTTCAAAGGTCGTCTTCTATGAATAGTTTAGGAGATTCTTTAACTAGTCAGATAAAAAGTCCGGCATCTTAGTGGGGGAACAAATTTTAATCTTATATAGTTTAGTTGCGGAAGAGAGTCGAAACCAAGATTAATCATCCGTAAAAATGTCTAGTTTCATTTCATAGTCATCCAGGTTACAGCAAGACCCCCTCTCAAATTCTTAAAACAGATTGGAAGGGTATCAGATATACAATAAGACTAAGCTACAAATTTATAAAATATGTACCATAGGGCAAATCCCTGCGTAAAACAACTATGCATGTGAACTGCATCAACAAGGGTCCGATCACCAGCCAAGAGATTATCCTTGTCTGTCCATGTATGTATCAGGTTCTATAAGTTCTTGGTATTGCAGCTGCAGAAAGAATAAAGTATATAAATATTCTGCAAGATCAAATTGAAAGACCATCATTTTGTAGGTAAATCACATACCTTTGCTTCATTATGAGCCAATTTCATTCTCCGGTATTCCTCTTGTGCTTTCTTTGAACGAAACATGGCTTGAACCTGTACAACAGATCTCTCGATGCGCTCTTCTGCTTGATGTTGGCTGGCCTTATAGAAGTCCTCTTCTGTATCACTTTCTTGCTTTTGATCCGAAACTACCTCAACAGAATCAACACGAAGGCCACGAAAACCTCTTCTCTTTAAGCGCCATCGGAGAATTGCTTTCTCAACTATTCCAACTGACCAGATAATCTTGCGGTAGTGCCTCCTCACTTGGAGGCCTCTGAAAGCAGCCTGCATTGGATTGATTTATCAATGTCGACTAATTTTAACTGGGCAATGTCAAAATAACATTTGTCCACAAAATACACTTTTAAAGCATGACACAATCAGAGCAGATTAGGACCGAAGTTAGTCAATTTCATGCTTCTGTGACTTGTAATGTAGACATGGTCTTATACTTGTTCTTGTCCAACGGCACATACATAGATGAGAAGTAATTCTGCCTCATTATTATTTCAGAAATTCACGCAGCATGGAAACAACCATACTCAGTTTTGGTTTGCTTGTAATTTGTGTCCACTTTAATACATCGTATTGACTGACAGCAGAACAAACTTCAACTACTGATTCAAATTTGCAGCTACTTGTGCACAGTTAGGACAGCTAAGCAACATGAAAGAACACTTACTTGAATTTTGATAGCATGACGACGGATATTAAGGAACTCCTTTCGGATTTTCCATGTACGGAACCTATGCTGAATGCGAGCTGCAGCAGCCATCTTTTTATGTGTCTCATAATTACGAAAGGCATGTTGTATTTTCATTGCTGCAATTATGACCCGAGCCTCTGCCTCTGGACTGGTAGCCTCCACTGCTGTAGTTCTTACTTTCAAGGAGTGCTCTCTGAATGCAGCTTGTATCCGAGCTGCTGCATCAGCAGCTGTTCGGTAAGCTGCCAAAGTGTCCTTCAGACAGAGCTCTTCCTCACTTAGATTCACAGCATTAGCTGTTTCAGTTGCAACAGTTTGCAGAGTGCCAGTAGCATTCCCTGCTACAGACATGTCTTCAAAATGTGCTATTAAAGCCTTTTCTGACAAATAACCTGCCAAGCCATCATAACCCTTTGCAGATGCAAGATCAGCAGCAGTGCATCCACCAGGTTTTTGTGAAGTAGGATCAGTAACCAAGTTTGGCTTTGCCCCAGCAGATAAGAGAACAGCAACCATTTTTTCCCTGAACATGGATGTTTTCAGAGTTCAAGAATACTGAAAAGTTTTTCCAATCTTGGCAGTAATTTCCAAAGCAAGAAATGGAGAGAGATAAGCTTCCAATCTTAACAAGAAACCAAAATTTCCAGAAAAACTATTTGATTTTTAATTGGTGAGATCCAGAGACATTTGTTTCAACAGTCTCATGATATAAGTGGACAAGGAAATTACAGGACAATTGAAAACGTCAATAGGATCCTACATAATTAATTTTAAGAGCACTGAAAAGAATGAGCATATTCAACAGCCATGACAGAGGATATTCTAATTAAGAAAATTGAAAATACCTTCCACAATATGCTGCCCAATGAAGAGCAGTCCATCCACGTTTATCACGAAAGTCCAAAGACAATCCTGACCACGAAAATAAATAGACTGCCCAAGTATACCCAAGAATAGCACATAAATGGATAACTCCTTGGCCATATCCATCATGTTCAGTGGCTTTGCAACCTTCAGCCACTCTTTCCAGAAGCCATTCCCGCAAAATGTTCTTCAAAGCAATTTCAAATAGGCCATCCTTTGCTTGAGCAAATGAAACCCTGTTCTCCTCAATTGACTTAATCAAATATTCCCAACTTCCAGAAATGTGAGAAGTTTTATGGGCAAACTTCTTAGCCTCCTTCAAGTTAACTGGAGACACCTTACCGGATAGGATGTTAAGGTTCCTGGATGTGGATAAGAGTAAATGGACAAGTCTCATCTGGAGATGAAATTCTTCCCACTTGGACATGCTTTCTGAAGATATAGTGGGATCTTGGACTGAACAACTACGGTACTCAAAATTTAGGACCTGGCTGATAGGTTTACAACCATCCAAACTAAGACAAATACTTACTAACCCAGGGGAATGCGGTGAAACAAAACAGCGATATACTCCAGTTTGAACAGTTTCTAGAGGAAGACTTTCATCACCACAGATACAATGTAGATCACTCTTTGCAAGATCATGGTATTGTTCGGGAAAATATCCAGTAATTATAATCTGCAATTATAACTGAAGGTTAAGATCTTTCTATTGTGAAACTTAGAGTAATGCTTTCACTTGTAGAATGCTCTTTAGAGCGGTTCTATGAGTCTCACCTCCTCACAATTACTCTATACTAATAAGCATTAAACGTTATGTCCAAAAATGCAAATAATGTTCATGTTAATACAGAAATCCAGCCTTCATTCAAGCTCAAAACAATACTTCTTTTCTCAAGGATGTTCATACAGTCATCACCCCAATCATCACAACTTGACAAGTGAGACAAAAATGATAGTGATTAATGATTGGAGCAATCTTAAAAAAATATCAAAATATAACTAATCCCAATAGCAACAGGTCCAAGGAGACAACTATACATGAGTTCACACAACTGTTTTAGCCAAGTAATCAATCAAATATCAACAGGCCCAAGGAAATATGAAAGGCAGATTCCTCGCTTAGGAAGGAGCAAAATGTAAACTCTGGATTCAAGACAGCTACTGAAAATCTTTGGTTTCAGACAACACTTTCTTTTCAGAAACTTCAAAGATGCCTATAATCTACAAGTAGACAAGGTCATTGGGAACTTTGTCTTTGGCTTAGCTAAGCATCTATTATCTATCTTCAAACAACAAGTCAAGGTCCCATTGACTTCTTCAACCAACAACTCAAAGTCGACATCTCTTTAATGTCAAGCCAACCATCAAACAATAAAAAGTCTAATAAATGCCAGAACATCATGATAAGCAGTTGTAGGAAAAGGACAAACCTTTGTTGTTTCACCCGAAAAAGCCCATGCAGGTGAGACATCAGTTATGAAGAATGTTTGTTCTGGAATGGAACTCTGATATTGATCAACGGGAGTTGAAGCAAATGAATGACAACTTGATGAAATTGAAGCATCTTGCACAGGATCATCAACTGAACCAGGCGAGTCCACTGTAAAAGAGTTCATCCACCTTCCAAAGCTATCCTGACTTAGCAAACCATCATTAACAAAAATGTCTGTAGCATCACCCTTTCTTAGGACATCAATATCCTTATTCTGCATATTTGAATTTACTTGGATCCCAGTTGTCTGAACATAAGCACCATCTGCTATATTGAAATGAGTGATATCACTCTTATCAATTGACTCGGGTAAGTTAACCAAAGGAGAAAGTTCTGTAGATATATTATAAGATGGAAAAGAACCACCCTGCAAAGGTGAACAATAATTAGTGATATCATATGCTAGTATCAGGAAAGTTACAAGAGAAAAAGTGCAGTTCAATGTCTATTTTATAAGGGTTGAAATATACAAACAAAAGAAGTCAACAGAAAAGTCATCATAATTTTAAGGGAGACATGCAAATTAGTAACTATAAAGTTCTTGTACAAATATCACATCTGTAATGACCAAAATCCATATTCAGATGGAAGTTTGAAGCACAGAATTTTCCTTTTTACTATATAAGACAAAGATTATGCAGCTTGAGTATGAAAAATTAGGAATGAACTGATTTGATGAACTGATTTGATGGTCCCACTTACATCATTTGGGGACCCCTTCAGTGCAACTTGATTTGATTGGTTAAAGCATGATATCTTACCTGTCAAATTTAAAACAAACCATAATAAATAACACTAGAAAATAACCTCTAACGCACTGCCTTTCCAAGAGTAACTGCTGGCCTATTACCTCCCTTAGAAACAGCTACATTTTTGGCATCAGTTGCCACCAGCTGATCCCAATCAAGTGTATTAATCTCATGAAGCCTCATTTCGTGATTTCTGACAGTTAAATTGTCACCAGCCTCTGTTGACTTGCCAAAAGAGTGATGACTGAGAACAAATCCCAACAATACAATTGTCCAACAATTGACAAACTTTCATTGGTCATTTAGCATATGTATCAGTGGTTTAACAGAATAAACATCAAAACATTTTCCTAAACCTTGCCCCCTTAATAATCAATGTAGTAAAAATTGGTCCTATGATCACTTAGAGGTGCTTCCTCACCAGCATGATATGCCTGACCAGCTCCAGAATCAAAATCTTCTGATAAACGCCAAGAAGTAGCCTGGTCTGAGACTGAACTAGAATTTGAGTTCACAAGAGTGGCCTGAGAACCCTGTGATTGCAATATAAGTCAAGTAGAATCAAAGGTACAAGAACATAGATTTAACAACAGTAGATAAGCTTTATGAAACAAACCTCCCTGGTTTCACGGTAGTGCACAAGAACTATGTGTTCTAGAGTCCTGAAGCAAATCTTATCGTTAAAATGCTTAACAGATTGTCAAAAAATGGGAAAGGACAGTTCGTAAAGAGAACAATCAAGTGGACACAAGCTATTACATACTTATCAAGAAGCCAATAACACCTGCGAACAAAGGTTGGATTATCCTCGCCATGTGCATAGTAAACATGAATCCTTTCTTCATTACCAACCTGTAGCAACACCCAAAATAGTAAGCCACATCAAAGCGCAATGCATTTTTACTGATAAAGAATATTTTACAGGAATTAAGAAATCTTTCAACATAAATAAAAAAGATAAGTGGCAAAGATGAAACTAGGTAATGCACTTGGTGATTTGTAAAATATAATCCAAAGAAGACACATATGTAAAATCACAATTGCTTTCAATTTTTCTTTCCGAGGACAGGAGAAAAACAATTGGGAAACTATTTACATCTTGAAGTATACTGTTAAAAAGCTCACCAAATTGAAGTGCACAATAAATCATATTTGCATCAACTACCATCCTGAAGTACCTAGGTGACATTGTTTCGAATACCGTGCTGTACCGGCCGGTACGTACCATTCCGGCCAGAAATTGGTACTAGTACGAGTATAGGTGGTCGGTATCGGCCAATTTCGTCGGTACCGGCCGGTATTCAAAATACCAGTCAAATACCGGCCGGTACCGGAAATTTTAAAAAATTAGGGGACTTTTTTGCAAAATTTCCCTCCTTCCTTCCTTCTCC
>JANZLX010000213.1:47021231-47035557 GCA_025531955.1 Erythroxylum orinocense | reverse complement strand
AATTTTTAAAAAAATTCAAGGACAATTTTATAAATTTAAAAAATATTTTTGTATTATTGTAATATTTTAAATACTTTATATTATTCTTAATTTTACAATTTTATAATGATAATTGTCTTTATTTATATTAATTGTGGTTATTATTTATATATAAAATATTTAAAAATTATTGTTATCTCATATTAATTGTCATTAGTATTTATTATTAAGATTTTTGAAAGCATGGTTGATGCAAACAGTAAACTAGTAAAGTATACAGTACAACTGTATAACTACCAATATGGATTATTTTGCAATTTTTAAAAATTTTAGAAACTATTTCATAAATTTAAAAAATTTTCTGAAACGGTACCCGGTATCAACCGGTATCGGTACAATTTCGTTCCAGGACTCAATCCGGTACCGAGTTCGGTACGGTATTCATAACATTGTTAGGTGATGTTAAGTGATCAAAGAGAAAAGGCATAAAAGAAGGACTAACGAGAAGGTGTAGAAAAGAGCATTGGGTAATTGCACTAGCACCTAACAATCCACAAAAAATTGGAAAAACACTAACACAATTGTAAAGCAATTTCTTAATCTGTGGTTTATCTGTATTGCTTTCGTATTTACAATGTTTTAACACGAGGCAAACCAGAAGCTCATTACAATCCTAAAAATAGGTAGATAAATCCATGTCCTTTTACCTTTAGTAAATAAATATGAACATGGAGACCATAATCATGGGCAGACAAAATCATCTCATAAAACATTTTCCTCAAATGTATCATCCAATTTGTTAAAAACTAGGAATCTTGATTTGCAACAAATATATCCAATAATGAACAATGATAACTGGTCTAGATAAGTGTAGGTCAGTGTTTACTTCATTAGCTAAGAAGCACGGAAACAGACACGGAGACACACCAACTTCTAAAATTTGGTGGACACGGACACGGCATATATATATATATATATATATATATATTAAAATTTAGAATTAAGAAAAAAATTCAGAATCCATAATATGATAAAAATTGATTGATGTGTTTCAAAACTTCCAATATCTTGATAGTTCATACTTATTTTGTACTTTATAAGCCCCTCTCAAAAAATATGGAGCATATATATGTACTTTTTGTAGGTGTTCATGTCAGACACGTGTCCGACACGCAGACACGACTCCATTTTGCTGTGTCCGTGCTTCTTAGTTCATTAGGAAATAAAAAAACTCACTTTTAGGTGTTCATGAGCTTCTTTAACAGTCTTTCCATCGTTTTTCTTCTTCCAGTTATGCCCATCTTTACGGAAGTTCCTAAGTTTCTTGCGGTCAAACAACACGATTGTGCCACCTGTTACACAACCACAGAAAAGTTGCTTGATCTATACATGCATACATATATACATACGTACATACATACACACACACACACACATATATATATATTAGTTGGATGGTGAAGACTTGAAAAATCATGCGACAAAACAATCCACTCTTTACTTATTTACCAAACAGCAATTATCACGCACAGTAATCAATTTTTAGGAAAATATAACGCATTAAAGTTGCAATAGGTCAAGAGAGTTAACGTTGGTAGAAGCTAACATTTAAAAATTTACAATATAGAAAAGCAGTATTAGAAGAATACCAAAGATACAATACCATTACAAAAGAAGGTGACGGATAATGTGAAATGACGATGAAAACGTATGAGATTCAGCAAGGAAACAGGTCCAACTTATCATGATTAGCAAGGTATGCCAAAATTCAGGAAAACATTTAAAAAGACTAGCTTGTATAGAAAAGAACTGTGGGTCCAAACTCACAATAATCTCCTGCCAGAGGCAAGATCACAGATCCCATTAATGGTATGAACAATAGGAACACATACTTACTTTTAGGTAAATGCATTGGCTTGACATGAATGGGGAAATTTTTATAATTAGATAGCATTGCCTGAATCTCATTGGGACGTAGCCATCTTTTTTGGGCTTCTTCCCTTATATTTGCAACATCCAAATCTGTGCATGGAAGAAAAGCATCAGTTTCATATGATGACAAGTATTTAGATGACGGAATCATAAGTTAGGCATTGAAATGCATGGTATACGAAAAAATCTAGTGTTTTACTAATCAATCTCATATTTGCAGTAAATTAATAAAGTATAACAAAACTAGTTGCCAACAATGTTGCTCTAGCACACTCTCTGAGACAGCAGGAATTAGGTTTTGTCATTCCTTTCTCCACATTCATTTTATTTTTCCCTTTATGCATTACTACAATCAATCTAAAATCGTTATTTCCCCATTTTAAAAGATTTAAACTTGACTCGGGATTACTCAAGTCAAGTAAGCTCCATGAACCTAAGTCACCCTAATACTATCAAAATTCAAGCACAGCGTCCCACTAACCCACCACTTACTAAGCCAAGAAAGTTTAAACCTCACTCTAACAACTAGTTGGGCATTTCCATTCAAAACAGAAGATCTTTAATTTTTCAATTATACAAGTATCAATATTCACAACAATCACTAACCCAAAAAGAACAAGAACAAGAAGAAATCCGAAAAAAAAGCATATTAAAATTCACAACAATCACTAACCCAAAAACAACAAGAACAAGAAGAAATCCGAGAAAAAAAACATATTAAAATTCACAACAATCACCAACCCAGAAAATAAGAACGAGAAACCAAAAAGAAATCCCAAAGAAAAGGCTGAAGAATACCTTCTAACGTATGAAACCCATGAATATCCGAGCCAACGAGAGGCTTCGACCCACCAGCACTCATCCTCAAGGTACGGAACCAGATAATAATTAAAAAAAAAAAGAAACCCTAAAAAAAGAGTCAACAAAAGATCAAAACGAGGCAATTAAATAAGCGAGAGATGAAAAAGAAGTGGGGAAGTTTTTGAGACGGACACAGAGAAATAGTGAAAATGGAGAGAGCTGCAAAGAAGAAGAAGAAAGTTCTTGTTGGGCTACTCCTTTTATAGATATGTTATTATATTAGAAGAATGAAGTGCAAGTTCTAGCCGGGCTAACGCCGGTCTAATTAATTTAAATAGATCAATTTTAACTTAAATTTAAAATTTAATTAATTTAAAATTAAAATATTATTTAAATTTAATTTTAAATAATATTAATTTATTTAAATTAATTAAAGTGCATAAATTTCTTAAATTAAATTTGATTATGTTTAATAACAGTCAGGCAACTACGCGACCACATCTTCGACACCAGTAGCTTATTGGTTGAACCAAACTGTCTCTTGGTTGGGTCAAATTAAATACAGACAATGCTTGCAATCGATGCTCGGCTATTGTGGGTGGCATTTTACGTGATAGTACTGACAACTGGCTTGGCGGTTTCTCTTAAAACCTCGGTTGGTGCAATATGATGTCTATTGAATTCTGAGGAGTTTATATCGAGCTTACGTTAGCCTGGGACTTGGGGTTCCGCCGAGTAGAACTGGAGCTGGATTCTCTCGCGGAGCACCATATCATTTCTTCCTTGAAGCATCGTTCCAAGGCGCGCTCAACCCCATTGTCACGGGTGTTCATGAATTTCTCACGCAAAACTGGTATGTTGTTTATTGTCATGTTTATCGAGAGAGCAACAAATATGCTGACTGGCTTACTACTCACATAAATCATTTTACTATCGGTCTCACCTTTTTTGATACTACACCTCTAGGGTGCTAACGCCTCATTGACGAAGATATATCAGAGATCTGCTTCTCCAGATTTGTTACGTAACTTCTATTATTTTTCTCCTTTGATACAATAAAAAAAAAAGATTAGATTCAATTCTAATCGAAGCATATCAAATCAAATTGAAGCATATCGAATCATTTGATTTAAATAGTTATAAGTCTAATCAAAGCATATCAAATCATTTGACTTAAAATTGATTAGGCTTGATTTATTTAAAATTCAATTATATATAAATTAGGATTGATTAATTTATTTTAAAAAAATTAAAATACCATTATTTGATCCAAAATGATATAATTTAACTTAACATATTATATACAAAATTTTAAAAAAGTTCAACTATGATTTAAAACTTAATTAGCTCAATTCATATGGATGATAATCCGGCCCAATTGACTTACCCATGGGCCAGGCCATAAATTCGGATTTATTGACCCGACCAAGTCGTAAGTAAGGTTTAGATTAGAATTGTCCAGATACAACTAAAAATAACAAAATAACATCGTTTTTTAAATTTTTTAAAAAAATTAATAACTCGGCTTTGTCACAGGTTAACCTGCTTATTGCCACTCTCTTTTTTTTGGCGAAAGAAGGAAAAGGATGAAAGACAGCTTAGCGCCTGAAACTGGCCAAGGAAGATGCGTCCTGTGCCAGGAGCCGACGAAGCCCTGGAGGAGGCACCTCTCATAACGCACAGCATTGTCGCTGGTTAGTACCCAACTTAGCAAGAAAGTCTGCGTACTAGTTGCCCTCACGGAAGACATGGACACAAGATGAATTAGGCTGCGCCAAAATTGGGATCCAAAGTCAATAACTTTGTAAATGGCCCTTCTTTTTCTTCTCCGCTGCTCTTCTCCTTTCCCACTGGTTTACTTTTCCTTTTTCTATTTTGATAATGAAAATATGCAGATTCAACTCAGTTTTAGTTATTTGCAATTTTAAACTTTTTAATGTATCTATAAAGTGATTTTAAGTAGTTTTTCTTTTTCAAATGAAAATGATAACTTTGTCTGTAATACTTTGACAAAAATTATAATATTCAATAGTGTAAAAATATTTTAAAAATAACAATAAGTCAGGTATATATTTTTAAAATGGAATTTAAATTTTCAATTTTGGAATTTCATCATATTGAAATATTAAAATTTTCCAAATATATTGTTAGTAAATTACAAAAATAAACATAAATATAGAAAAGTATATAAATGAAACTTGGAGGATCAATATTAATAAAAAATAGAAAATCACATTTTATATTCTAAAAAATGAGCAAGGAGAATCTACAATTGATACTTTTAGATCCAAACTTGATATCATTCTTTTTTTAAAAAAATTATTATATTCGCTATATGGTAATAAACTTGATTTATGTGATTCCATTGTAATAATAAAAAAGATTATGATAATAATCTTGTGTACTAGATACACTAACTTTTTTTTTTAAAACTACAAAGGAAGAAAACAAAACACTCTAACTAGCGCAGGGTTCTCCAGTACAAAACACCATGAAGGTCGCAAAAGAATTGGTCCCTAATGGTCTCCGGCAATTCTTGCAAAATATGCAAACTAGGACTGAAAACTGCTGTAAGCAAAGCCATCCGATCGACACACTGGTTGCTCTCACAATACACATATCGGAGTTGCACTTCCCAAGGTTACTTTGACCTTATTAGGTGAAATGCAGTTTGAATATTTAACTCTAAAATTTGATGTTGAAAAAAAAATTGAATTGAATTCAATTTAATTTAAATATAATTAAATATAATCTAACTTATTAATTTTAATATGTTACCGAATTAATTTCTCATAATTTATTTGAGATTGAAAAATAATATGTTAGTCTAATTTGACTATTTCTACTTATACTTTTTTTGTTTTACTTTGAAATCAAAATCAATGTTGAAGCTTAAAATGAAATTAGGCATGATATATAAGGGTGAGAATCCGGTTAGATCCATATTTAACAAAATAACATTATTGTAATTTTAAATTTTTAAATTTATAAATAAAAATAACATTGACTATATTATTTTAAAGAGAATTTTGAGCTTCTCGAATATACTTTTAGTGACTAATTAAATGAGTTTTTAGGAGGTCAATAAATACTTTTCTTAACTACAAAAGACTTTTTTAAGAAAAAATAATTTTTTAAAAAATATCTCAAATTTAAATTTGATTTAAAACTAAATTAAATTAAATCCGAGTCATTAATTTCAATGTTCTAAAATTTTGAATATAAGTGAAAATGATAAAATAAGTAGTTTAAGATTTAAAAATTTGATTGGTAATTAATTAAAAATTAAATAAAATTAAAAAATTTGATATGTAATTACAAATTGAATGTTTTAAAATTTCTACAATTAAATTTATTAAGTTAATTGAGTTTTTTAATCATTTCATTAATTCGTATTAATCCGAGTCGGCCCAACGTTGCTTGCTATTCCTAAATGAAACCACGCCTGGCCCAAAATCTAATCATTAAGTGCACGTTAGAAGGCCATCATTAGGCTCCCATAGCTGAGTGTTTAGTTTTCTTTTCTTGCAATGGAAGAAGCATAAAAAGCAAGCAAAAGCTGCCGGTACTGTACACACACGAACTCTGAAAGATCAACCTCTCCTAAATGGGTTAGACACTCGCTTTCCATTCCTTTTCACTCCATCCCCATTCTTTAAAACCTCACCACCTTCCATGTCTTTCCCACAACAAACCATTACCGTTTCTCTGTAACACCATCAAAATGGAGGCTAAGCTGTGTATTTCTTCTGCTACATTGGGGGCGGCGGTGCTGCTGATGACGATGCTCGCTGCGGTGGTGGTGAACAGCGACGAAACATCTCCGACGAAGACGTTGGTGAAGGTAGTGAAAGGCAAGAAGGTGTGTGATAAAGGGTGGGAATGCAAAGGCTGGTCGGCGTTCTGCTGTAACCAGACTATCTCCGATAACTTCCAGACTTACCAGTTCGAGAACTTGTTCTCCAAGAGGAACACACCTGTGGCTCACGCTTCAGGATTCTGGGACTACCATTCGTTTATCACTGCAGCCGCTGTGTACCAGCCTCATGGTTTTGGTACTACAGGAGGGAAGCTCATGGCACAGAAGGAAGTTGCAGCTTTTCTTGGACATGTTGGGAGCAAAACTTCATGTAAGTTTCTCTGAAACCTTTTCATGGATCTGTACAAGTACCTGAGAAATGATCTTATCTGAGAAAATTCTGCAGGTGGTTATGGAGTCGCAACAGGAGGACCATTGGCTTGGGGTCTCTGCTATAACAAGGAAATGAGCCCCAGCAAGATCTATTGTGATGACTATTACAAGTACACATATCCTTGCAGTCCAGGAGCTTCATACCATGGCAGGGGTGCTCTTCCAATCTACTGGTATTGCAAATTTCCGTCTCATATCTTCACTTGTTCTTTTCTACTGTTTCCTGATACCCAAGACTTGGATCCGAACCCTTTTACCACCCTGCCAACCACAAGGTTCTACTTTTCATGACTATTGTCTCAATGGCAGGAACTACAACTACGGCAAAACTGGAGAAGCCCTGAAGATCGACTTACTGAACCACCCTGAGTACATAGAAAACAACGCTACACTTGCCTTCCAAGCCGCTATATGGAGGTGGATGACGCCTGAGAAGAAGAACCAGCCGTCGGCGCACGATGCGTTCGTCGGTAATTGGAAGCCGACCAAAAACGACACTCTGCACAAGAGAGTGCCTGGTTTCGGTACCACCATGAACGTCCTTTATGGAGATCAAGTTTGCGGTAAGGGTGAGGATGAATCGATGAACAACATGGTCTCTCATTACCTTTACTACCTCGATCTGATGGGTGTGGGAAGAGAAGAAGCAGGACCAAATCAAGTGGTTAGCTGCGCTGAACAGACTCCATTTGAACAAGCCTCCTCCTCCACTGCATCATCTTCTTGAGCTTCCATGGAGTTTCAGCTTCCATAATTAATTTTCTTTCTTTCTCTTCCAAGCTAAATCCGTATTGTACGGATCGTTATAATGTTGCATGTTAAGGCCTTAATTTTGATTTTGATGTGCATAATTGGAGTTTCTCTTTTTATATGTATGTATGTATGTATACATAAATTTTCAAGTTTAAAGAAAAAATATAATATCATTTTGTGTTATTAATTTATGACTTAAAAGTTTAATTTATCAAATAATAAAACACTAACTATTAATTAATATATATCAGAATTAAATATAATTTTTTTATTAGATAAAAAATACTTACCTCAATTTTAAAGAATGAATTTAAAGTCAATTCTGTAATTTCTTGTATATCAAATAATTTATTTAACGAAATAAATTATAATTCTTACTCTAATTAGAATAATTTACAGTTAATAAAAGATTAATTTATTAATGAATTAAACATCATTATTAAGCAACACATATTATAATATTCTGTTTAATGATCGTAAGCAATGACGAAGATTGAACTGAATTCAAATTAGATTTGATTTTGAGTTCCTACTTTAAAATAATATTATTTTATTTAATTAGTATATTTTAAATCAATTATCTAAATTTAAGTTCGATTCAAGTTTGATTCGTCTTTCATAATTAAATGATATTAGTTTTATTAAAGTTTGTAATAGAAGGTTGATAAAATTATTTTAGTAAAAAACTTGTTTATTTAAAATTTTTAATTTTAATTTCTTTCAATTTTTAAAAATTATGAAAATCATAAGATGTAGTTTTTATTTCATGTTTCATTTTCTTTTTCTTTTAATAATCTTATTTACTATCATTTAATGTATTAATATATTATTTAATTGTTTAAATTTTAATAAAAATGACGAATAGTTTAATTCAAAATTATATATTTAATAAATTTAAATTAATCATCAATGAAATTTATGAATTATTTAATTTTATAATTAAATTATAATAATTATTAATGTATATAATTAAATTTAAAATATTTAAATAAAATTTGATTAATAATTAAAATATATTTCAAATAACATTTTAATTTTAAATTATTTATGTTATTAAAATAATATATAATATAAGAGATGAAATAAATTTATTAAATTAAAAAATTATGTTTAAATTTTATATGATAAGAGGACGAACGGCCCTTATTTTAACAATTTCCTGATCTGCACATCTTTCTACCTTCGCAACAACGGGAAAAGATATTCTGTTACGATGTCTTATTCTGTTTTATAAATTTCATTCCTTTATTTATACGGATCTTAAGTTTATTTACGCGACACCGCACAAAACCTACGTTAAATAAAAGGACCTAAACTCCGGAACAACATACAGTACTGGAAAACTCCATTAAAACACACCACCACAAACTATTAGTTAGCGGTCAACTAGCTCATTTATTATATAGATTATAGAGACGGCTAAGGAGACGCAAGGGAGTTTGAAGTGCGTGGTTGTTGTTAAAGATAAGGGGCCGTTCTGTGTGTGGATTTGGAAGAGATGGGCAGAGACATCGACCATCTACCGAAGAACGCCGCCAACTACACTGCGATGACGCCGCTTTGGCTTCTCGACAGAGCCGCGACGGTGCATCCGAAGAGAACCTCGGTGGTTCATGGGTCCGTGCGGTACACGTGGCGCGACACATACGAGAGGTGTCGTAGGTTGGCCTCTGCACTTAACAAACGCAAAATCGGACTCGGTAGCACGGTATAGTCAAACCAATCATTGTTCATTTTCTCTCTGGCTTAAAGCAATTGACTTTTGGACTTTTGCTCATTTATAGTGATTTTGGTCTATAATTTACTTGTTTTTTTGTCGATTCAAAGTGTCCGGATTAATCCATAAAAGTTGAAAGAAGTTGAGATATGCTTTATGAACAAATTGAATTTGTCAACGGTGTGAAGTGCCTGTGGCTCTGACTTCTGTTTCTACGTTATTAGAGAAATTTTAAGCTTTCGATTCAAGTTATAATATTTGCCTTTGTTTTTTGATCATTTGGACTTGATGGGTAGTTCTATGAGTTGGGTTGACGTCAGTTTTTCTTATTTACGGTGCAGGTAGCAATTATTGCACCAAATGTTCCTGCTATGTTTGAAGCTCATTTTGGAGTACCAATGGCAGGAGCTGTCATAAACTCTGTGAATATTCGTCTTAATGCTCAAACAGTTGCTTTCCTGTTAGGTCACTCAAGTTCAGAAGTTGTGATGGTGGATCAAGAATTCTTCCCTTTGGCTGATGAGGCTTTGAAAATTGTCAGAGAAGGTGACAAACAGTTCAAGTCACCACTTCTGATTGTGATAGCTGATACAAGCTGTGATCCCATGTTGCTTAAAGAGGCAGTGGGGAGAGGTGCCATTGAGTATGAGGACTTTCTGCAGAGTGGTGATGCAGATTATGCTTGGAGACCACCAGAGGATGAGTGGCAGAGCATTGCTTTGGGTTATACTTCTGGTACAACAGCTAGCCCCAAGGGAGTGGTGTTAAGCCACCGTGGGGCATATCTTATGGCCTTGAATAATCCTTTGATTTGGCCAATTAGTGATGGAGCTGTGTATCTTTGGACTCTTCCTATGTTTCATTGTAATGGTTGGTGTTTCACTTGGACTCTTGCTGCTATTTGCGGGACAAGTATTTGCCTTCGGCAGGTAATTGTAGTCGATTTTGTTATTACTAGCACATTTTTGCTTCGCAAGATGTGAGAAGAGTTTTAACGATTAATGCTACCAAAACAAACACATTTTGGTTTTTGTTGATTAATGACACCTGAATTCTGTAACGTGATCACTTTTAGTTGGGATTGTCATAACATCAAAGTTGTTGGTTAAATTTATTCACAGTAGATCAGTTTTCATTTTCCTGAAGAGAAAAGTTTGAGCATGGAGGTATATCATGTCTTTTTCTATAGGGTTGAATTTAGTGTTATAAGTATAGAAGTTTTTCGTTTCAGGATCTGTTTTGTGAGATTGATGCCAATCACTGTACCTTTCATATGCTTCTATAGGTAACAGCCAAGGCAGTGTATTCAGCTATAGCAAACAGTGGTGTCAGTCACTTCTGTGCTGCTCCTGTGGTACTCAACACCATAATCAATGCTCCTAAAGAGGATACCATCCTTCCTCTGCCCCGTCTTGTTCACGTAATGACGGCTGGTGCTGCTCCACCCCCTTCTATACTCTTTGCAATGTCAGAAAAGGGCTTCCGTGTTACGCACACTTATGGTCTCTCAGAAACTTATGGGCCATCTACTGTGTGTGCCTGGAAGCCGGAGTGGGACTCGATGCCCCCTATAACTCAAGCTCGCTTGAATGCACGCCAAGGTGTCCGGTATGTTGGTTTAGAGGGGCTAGATGTAGTTGACCAAAAGACAATGAAGCCTGTCCCTGCAGATGGAAAAACAATGGGAGAAATTGTGATGAGGGGCAATGTTGTGATGAAGGGTTATTTAAAGAATCCAAAAGCCAATAAAGAGTGTTTTGCAAATGGGTGGTTTCATTCTGGAGATCTCGGTGTTAAGCATCCTGATAACTACATAGAAATTAAGGATAGGTCCAAGGACATTATCATATCTGGAGGTGAAAACATCAGTAGCTTGGAGGTGGAAAATGTTCTTTACTCACATCCAGCAATATTCGAGGTATCTGTTGTTGCTCGGGCAGATGAGCGATGGGGAGAATCGCCGTGTGCTTTTGTGACATTGAAGCCCGAACTTGATAAATCCAACCAGCAGAAGTATGCTGATGATATATTGAAGTTTTGCAGGTCCAAGATGCCTGCTTTCTGGGTTCCAAAATCTGTGATTTTTGGACCACTTCCAAAGACAGCTACTGGGAAGATTCAGAAACATGTCCTGAGAGCCAAAGTAAAAGAAATGGGACCTGTGAAGCAGAGTAAGTTATAAGTCGAGTTATGTTGTAGTTTTATCCTGATGACTAATAAAAGCTGTTTTCTTACATATCCATAACAAAATTTCATACTTGTTGTTAGTTTCGTATGATGTTTTTCTTTCTGACTTAAATCTATCCTCTGATGTATACATTTTTTCCCTATTTCCTTATCCTAACTTGAATTTATCCAGCTCAAATCAGATTCGTCGGATTCCAGGATACCGACGATACTAAACTGGTTTAGTTCGGATTTAGATGATGCATATTAACGTTTTAAAATTGGGTTTACCATGTGTTCAGGAGTCTGTCATATGCTCATATGAAATTCACCCTCTGATTTGGCTGAGTGGCAGATACAAAATTTGGCAAAAACTAATCCCTTTTCATTGTATGGAACAGCCATAATAATCTCTGAATTGCTTGAAAAAGAGATATTCATTTCGTACTTGAACACGATCCTGCCAAACATGACGTGCATAACTTAGATACGAAATTTGGTAGCCAATAGGATACCGCTTCAGGATGCCTATTATAAAGAGTTTGGAAAGCTGGTGTCTTCCCTGTAATTGGTCAAGTATTGCATTTTCCTATCAAACTGTCACACACACTTCTTTCATGACCCACTTTGCTATGCATGGAATCTTAATTGAGACAATCAACTCCCGATTAATTAGAGTTGAGTTAAATCGAACTTAAAACAAATGCATTTTAGGATTGGATGAGTTCAAACTTGAATCTAAATTCGAGTCTAATCTAAAAGTTGATCAAGTTTAAATTAAACTCAGTCATTTTTTTAAACTTAAACTTTAGAAAACAATATTGTTTTATTTAAAATAATGTGGTTTTCACTTCAATCTTCAAGTTTTATGCTAGGTTGAATCGAACAGCCTGAGTTTCAAATTAAATAGAAGCTCAAAAATTAAAAAAAAAACTTAAATGTGACTGAAAATTTAAATTAATTGTGTTGATTTCGAGTTGAGTTTATGCTAAAATGTGATCTCTAGTTCTAAATCTTTTTTCCTCTAACCTATATCCTAGTGACTTCAACCTAGATCTAGTTAATTCAAATTGAATACTTTGTCATCCCTAACTCCACTCGTTTAGGGTAATAAAGAGTGAGCATATCCAATGTAGAACCATAAGGTAAACATTTTATAAATTTAACTTTGTGTGCAAAGGAATTTAGCGCCTGTTTGGATAGGTTTATATCAATGAAGTTTTTGTTAGTAGAACTTTTCTATAAAGTCAGTTGACTGTTTGATTGTCAATTTAAAAAAAGATTTTTTGAAAGAGCTTCATACAATAGACTGTTTGACAACATAAAAAATAAAAAGTATTTTTAATTTTAACTATAATTTATTTTGTAATAAAAATTATTTATGCATATAAATATTATTTACAATATATTAAACAATATGCAAAGCACAATATATTAATTATTATATAATTTTAAACCGTATAAAACATAAATAAAAATATATCTAACCAAATCTTTTATATGGATTATAATATAAGTAAAACTAGTATAAAAAATAAATATTAAAACATATAAAAAAGTCAAATAATATTATATAAATCTCAAAATAAACGTGAATATGTGTTTGTAGGTATTGTAGTAATTATGTGTAAAACATAAAGGTAAAAAGAACTAAAAAATAAACTAATTAATTAATCTGAAAAAATCTACTTGAAAAGGTGCTTGTTTGAAAAGCTCCAAATTTAAGCTTCTAAAAAAATTATATTTCAACTTCCAAAAAAGTCATTTTTACGAAAAAAGTACTTTTGGATTTTACAGTCAAACATTCAATTCTCTTTAAAACAGCTCTTATGATGAAAAAAAGTGATTATGTAATTTCCAAAACCTGAACCAAACAGAACACTTAAGGTTCTAGCCCACCATGAATTAGGCTTCCAACCAACTAGATCATATCAATTGGTTGAATTTTCGAGACGACAATTAAGCCCTAGCGTGACCCAGTTTAAAATCAACAAGTCAAGTTTAAATTAACTAGTTCATGATGTTGAAGTTTAACCTGAGTAATACTTGACAATTATTTCAAAAACTGACAACATTTTATAAAAACGACGTTGTTTTAATTAAATAAAAATAAAAATAAATTAGACCGGTTCGAGTCAATCTCGATTCCTGGAAACTTTGTAAGAACCCGACAACTTAACTCTTGGATCTATCCTATACGAGAAAGAAAGTGGAAATTTCAAACCCTATCTTCCTCTACACGATAGAATATTCATTGGTCACGTTGCCAAGTTACATACACATCTTCCTTTCTCTTTTTCACCAAACTTCCATGCACGCTTCAAAAACTTGTAATGTAAATACCATTTTAATTATTAAGTTTATTATTTATTATTTATTTTTGATTTTACAAGTTATTCCCTTTTAACTAAAATAATAATAATAATTATTATTATTATAGTTATGCACCCGGTGTGTTGAAGGGTCGGTAATGAAATTGAAAAGTTCAGCTACGAAAATGAAACAGACAAGGCCGTTGGTTTTGACGTATACGGCAGTAGATGTGGACGTGTCCACCGCAGAAAACTATGTCCTTGTCTGTCACTTATTAATATAAAATAATATTCTATTTATTAAGAATAGTTTTAGAATAACGGTAAAAATTATTATTTTGTGACTAAAAAATTATAGGTTAGATTCATATCAATAATACTTATATTTTGAGTTTTGCTTTGTGTTTAAGGTCTTTAAGATCACTTAAATTTAAATTTACGAATTGATAGAATGATTTATTTAAAATTTATATG
>JANZLX010000213.1:46996502-47016793 GCA_025531955.1 Erythroxylum orinocense | reverse complement strand
TACAAATATGCTGAAAACGAGGTTCTAACTATGTTAATATCAGGAAACATTTAGGACAAAGAAATATGGAGAGCTTGTTCCCAAGAAGAAGCCTTTAATTTCTAAGGTAATATTATAGTGTTTTGATCATATGAAAAAAGGAGACATGAATATATACATTTTTGCTAATATATTTAAATTGAGTTTATAGGACCACGAACGAGCTTTCTTTGATTCAGCAGATTGGGCTTTATGTAAGGTAGTTTTCTTTTTTTTCTTAGTTTTAATTTGTGGTTTAGGCGCTCTAATAAATATTAAATTGTCATTTATTACCTGAAATTGTGGCTCTGAAATCAGCAAGGACCAGAAGTAAATCAGAAGGCCAAAGTGGCAATAGAGACATTGCAACCTAAACTACAGGTATATTTAATATAAATTATGGGATATATTATTTTGAGTTTACATCAAGATTGAATTTTTATGCTTAATAATCATATAGTTTCATACGTTGTATGGTTTTATATGTTCATTTTTTTTTCTAGATTTTCGTGTTTTGTACAATTTAAAGTAGAGTTCTTTGATGCTTTATTACTTTCTTATTATATGGGTATTGATGCTTTTTCAAAGATAAAGAGATGATATAGTTCATTATATTTTAATTTTAAACTATTTTTTTAAGGCAAGTTATATTTTATATTTTATTTATTTATATATTTATTGTAAATTTATTTACATGCTGATTTAGCGTGTCAGTTTTACTTATCTACTTTTTAACATATATCACTATTTTATTGTTGCATCTGCATGTGGGTTTACTGGAAACAGTCTCTCTATTATATAAGAGTAAGATTGTATACTATTAGACCTCTTCAGACCCCGCTTTATTACGGGCCTTCGGAATGGGTGTGAGATGACGATTATTTTGAGTATTACAAAATAGCAATTTAAAAGTTAATTAGTAATTATATTTTTCAAAATTTACATTACCCAATATGGTAAAAAATTGGTATTATTTTAACAAATAACAATTTATTTCCTTTAAATCTTATAAAAAACATGTAGGGATGGAATTTTAATTTGATTTTAAGATTTTGTTAATTAGAAAATTCGATAAAATTCAATTTATAATAATAATAAATTTTAATTTAGCAAATATTAAAGAATTATATTTTCTTTGAAATTCAAAAAACTAACCGAGAAATTGCAGAGAACACCTCATCAACAACTGCCTCCGAGAAGGCCAGCTTGTACATCTGGTGGCCAAGTGAGTACTAACAAGTAGCCTAAGTGGATTGATCACAATTCACAAGTGTCTCTCGTACTTAATTATAGGTAAAGCTGTGAATTTCTAATTCTCCTCAGATTCTGCATTCCAGCAAAGTGGCTATTAAGATGTTGTTGTTGTATTGAAGGGGTGTGATTTATTTTAATCATGTATATGTATACATTGAATAAATAAAAGACCCTTCGTTCATTTTAATTTTTATTATTATCTTTTATTTTTAATCAAAATGATATAATATATTAAAATTTTAGTAAATTATGATAAAATAAAAATATCATAAAATAAGTAACAAAAACATAAGGGTCAATTAAAATTTTCATTTAATGACATTTAATTACAATGTATTGATTTGGGGATTTTTTTGTAAAATTAAAATTTATTAAAAAGAAAATGAAATATAAACATACAAGTTGGCGAAATTTGTTAATGAGGCCTAATTGAAAGACGACACTGTGATAATCACTAATCCAGGTTAAGCTTAACCGATAAAGCAAAAGAAATTTGTTAATGAGGCCTAATTGAAAGACGACCCAACAATGAATTTCGCAATGACCATGAAACTAGGCCTACACCTCCAAGCCCCGGCGGTCCTTTGGTCTGAATCATTGGTTTGACGAACCCTCGGCGCCGTTTTGCTTCCTGCGTCTCTGCAGGGGTGACATGAGATTGAGGGCTCTTCCTTTAGCTTCAAGGGCATTATCTCCTGTGCTCACGAGCCTCTCTTCCCATCAGGAGAGCTTGTCGACTTCTCAACGTTGCTGTGAAAATCCCACAAAGACCAGAGCTGGCTTAACCAGTGTCAACAACGTTGAAGCTTCTTCAAGTAGTCGTACTCGTCGTCCCAACTCAGATCATTCTCCAAGAAGTGATTTTTATGGCAATAGATGCACTCATCCGATTGATCATGATTACTTTTCCAGGGTTCTACTAAGAAAGGACTGGTTTTTATTGCTAAACCAAGAGTTGAGGGCAAAAAGGATAGTTTTGAATTCTCAGTTTGTAGTTAGTGTTTTGCAAAATCTGGAAAACCCATTACACCCTTTGAAGTTTTATATCTGGGTTTCGAATATTGACTCCTTATTTGCAAGGGATCAGTCAGTCAAGGGTGCTTTGGCCAATTCTCTTTACCGGAAAGGTCCTGTTGTTTTGTCTGTTGAATTGCTCAAAGAGATTATAGACTCAGGTTGTCGAGTAACTGAGGAATTGCTTTGCATTTTGATTGGCAGTTGGGGCAGATTGGGATTGGCAAAGTATTGCAATGAGATATTTGGGCAGATATCATTTTTGGGTCTTCGCCATAGTACGAGATTATATAATGCAGTTATTGATGCTCTTGTGAAATCCAATTCTCTAGACGCAGCTTATTTGAAATTTCAACAGATGAAAGCAGATAGTTGCACACCTGACAGGTTTACTTACAATATACTCATCCATGGAGTTTGTCGGATGGGTGTGGTGGATGAGGCAATTCGACTGGTTAAACAAATGGAGGGTTTGGGATATGCATCTAATGTGTTTACTTACACTATCTTAATTGACGGGTTCTGTAATGCGAAGAGGGTTGATGAAGCCTTTAAAGTTATAGAGACAATGAAGGCAAGAAATGTCAGGACTAATGAAGCTACAATTAGATCATTGGTTCACGGGGTGTTTCGATGTGTCACCCCAGGTGAAGCATTTGAACTGATGATAGGATTTATTGAAAGAGAGCCTACCATGGGGAGATTAGCCTGTGATGCTCTACTTTGTTGCCTGTCAAATAACTGTATGCCAAGGGAGGCTGGTGCATTGCTGAGAAAACTTGGTGAACTCGGGTATTTGCCTAACGGTGAAACATTCAACATCACGATAACTTGTCTGCTGAAGGGTTTGGTTCTACACGAGACCTGTGAGATTTTGGACAGATTTATTGAGCGAGGCATGAAGTTAGGATTTAGCACATATCTGACGTTGCTTGAAGCTTTGTACAAAGCTGGAAAATGTACAGACGGTGATCGATATTACATTCAGATGGTTAAGGGTGGGCTCATTTCAAATGTCTTTTCGTATAATATGGTAATTGACTGCTTCTGCAAAGCCAGTATGATGGACAAAGCATCAGAAGCTTTCAAAGAGTTGAAACATAGAGGTATAACTCCTAACCTAGTTACGTTTAATACCCTTATGAATGGGTATTGCAAGGATGGAGAGGTGCGTAAAGTACGTGATCTTTTAGAGATGCTTCTGGAGCATGGGTTCACACCTGATGTCTTCACTTTTAGTTCAATAATTGATGGTCTTTGCCGAGCAAAACAGTTCGAAGATGCTTTAAGTTGTCTTTCTGAGATGATTGAGTGGGGTGTCTCTCCCAATGTTGTTACATATAACATAATGATCCATTCTTTGTGTTCCATAGGTGATGTCACTAGGTCATTGAAACTCGTTAGGAAGATGCAAAGGGATGGAGTGAGCCCTGATATCTTTTCTTTCAATGCTCTCATTCAAAGTTTTTGTAGGGTAGGAAAGATTAAGAAAGCTGAGAGACTTTTTGTTTCCATGTTGACATCGGGCTTAGCTCCAGATAGTTATACTTATAGTGCATTTATTAAGGCATTAGGTGAATTAGGACGATATGATGAAGCTAAGAAGTTGTTTTCCTCCATGGAACAGAATGGCTGTGTTCCAGATTCTTTTACATGCAATCTAATTTTTGACATTCTAATGAAGCAAGGTCAAGTTCAAGAGGCTGAAAAACTGACAAAAGCATGTCGTGACAGGGGAATCGTTGTAAAATCTTATCAGACTTTCTCTGGTTCATAAGACAATGCTGTTTTATCAGATTTCTGCTTTGGAGGCAGAGACAACAATGAAACGTAAGGTCTACTTGCAGTTGCAGAATCACGTGCTTTGGATATAATACATCTACTATCCAATTGCGATAAAATGACCTAATGCGAGTATGCTTTCTAAGAAAAATTGTTCCTATCCTTGTTTTGAGGACTTTTAAGTGGGGTATCGACCTGTGTCCAAGGATATGCTTACTGATTTAGTACAGTCAGATCAAAGGAAACTAACCTTGAGGCTTGACAGTATAAATCTCTTGATAGCCTCTAGTGTTAGTTATGTGCATCTCTTTGCATTTTCTCGCCAATTCCTTGGGATTTGCTATCACTGAATGCAGACAAGTGGTTGCTAAAATTGAGAAATGGCATGTTGCCGTGTGAATGTTTTGGAAGCACTTAAGGAGCAAATTAAGGTGGCCATTTCAGAAGGGTCCAGTGCTCACAGTAGGACGTCTCATTGCTGATTGACCTGAGTTGTGTTCGCAATATTTCAACACATACTGCAAACCGATGTGCTCTTTTTCTTTTGCTTTGCTACAGGGATATAAAAGTGGAAGGCATCTAAGGTTGTTCTTCCGGGGATGGAATTGAAACTTCCCGTTCAGAGCTTTACCTCCGACTTTGCATAGGCATTGCGTATGCCTGGCAGGACCATATTAGCCCCTGGTTTCAGGAAAAATTACTGAATCTTAAGAATTGTTTTATGGTGCTAGCCATTGTGTTCTTATTTGACACCGCAGATCATGTTAACTATGCTTTTGAAGTTCCAGGCAAGGAACAATGTGTATACTTATGTATGAGAAATGTCTTCAATTGATAGTCTGTCTACTTCATTCAAGACTGTCTTGCATCCTTGCACCTTCATTTCTTCTGCCATAGTGTTGTTCTCTTAGTATCTTCTTTTATTTTAATTCTCTAGCATTACTTTTAGAAAATTGAGCCCGGGATGGCTTTACACCAACATTTTCCACACGTTATGAAATGATTTTGTCCCTGGATGGTGACTGTTAATTCTCTATTTTGAACCGAGATGTCTCGTATTTCTTGAAAAAGCGATGAATGAACTGCTAGGAGCCGGTATGACTTCGACATGTCTAAAACATAATTTGGTTTCAAAATGCGTGAACTCTTAAAGAAAAAGTTACCTGAATCATACAGGTTGACCGTTATTTTCTCAATTTTTTCTCTGAACTATTACCAGCCCTTCACGCACACTTTGCTGACGCTTGCTTGCATCGATTACTTGGCTCATGACCTAAAGACTAATTCTTGACAATGAAACTGAGAAGCAACCTTACTTGTAGCAAAGGTTGAAAACGATTTTAGGTGTGAATTTAAGTGCTCTTAGAGAAATTCTAATTGGGAAGTGAAAGTTGGTGACTTCCATCCAACCGCTTTCCCTCTTGCTTCACTCCATTTCACCCGACTTCTATCATATGGAAGCAGAGATGACAATTGGCCGATCTTTTCTCTTGATCAAATTCAGCAAATCTTCTATCCGTACTTTAAGGAAAATTAAACAGTTTTCATCATTGGCCAATGGGGCTAACGTACTAGCACCTCACAAGTCACAATTGTTAAATTATTCAACTGGAATAAGTGAGTTGGTTAATAACAGTCAACCTTGGACATAGAATATGGTTATATTAAGCAACTAACTCGTGAGATTTTCAAAAAATTGGTGACACCACGTTCTATATAACTTGCCCGAACTCATCCCTTTTCCCTTCATGAATTCTGTTACCTGCTAGCTTCAATAATGGAAAATTTCCTCACCATTAGAATCTTTGTTTTGGCTGTAGCTATTGTTTCTTTCCCACTTTACTGCAGCAACTTAGGTGAGTGAAAAGAGGAAGGTTTCCTGGAAAATTTTAACTCTTTCTCGTTTGTCACCATTGCTTACTGTTTTTCATCCTCGACAGGGTACGCAGATGAGTCTGTGGTTGATGAGTATGTCCCTTACACAAGGAAAGGTATTGACAATGCACAAAACGGCACAGTTGATGAAGAAGGGTCTCATTCCGGTGCTGGCGTCGATCCAGCCGAAATTGTTGCCAAAGCAGTACTATGTTTCAATAATAGAAGTGTAAGTTCGGATCTTAATTATGAGCAAGTTGCATTAAACTCTTGTGAATCTTAAAATTCTTTGCTTTACATGGAACTTTGTTACTTTTAATGATCATATACTTGAAAGAGTTCTTACAAGCTGGCTTTGCATTGCTTAACATGCTAGTTTTTTCACCCTGCATATCTCAGATATATAGTACCTGCGAAGAAGCCTACAGGCTGACCGAGAGTGGAAACATCGATGTGCCTTATGAATATGTCGATCAATACTGCAGCGGACCGTGCCTCTCGGAGACCCATTTAGTTCTGAACTGTATAGAAAACATTATGACAAACTTTGAGTTCTACAATAAAGCGACTATAGTTGACATTAGAGACACAATCAAAGCAGGATGTGGTTCTGGACCTGAAAGAGGTACTACTTCTTCAGTTGTTTATCAAGGCATTGTCTCGCTTTAGGCTATTTACCTGTGGATGTTGGTCTCCTGCAGGCAATTTCAACGTAACTGAGCACATTGCGGATGAAACAAACAGTGGAGCTGGACACACGTGCGGGAAGCGGATTCTATTCGGATTCGGCCTAATGATGGCAGGACAAGCTTTGTCGATTTGACATTTCTGATGATGTCAAAGTCAAGTTATCGGCTAGCAGTGCGAGTTAAAGTTCTTGGTTAAAACTTAAAAGATGGAGTACTTAAAAGTTGAAATACTTGGACATGTTAAGAGTAAATCTCAGTTCTGTATGTGAAAGATAGAACAATGAAGTTTATGCACACCCTTTTGTTGTATTTGTTATACCTGTAATAGTATCTGTTCTGATATATAAAGAGTTCATGGAAGAAGAAAAAGTACTTTTATTTTTGACCAGTCCTGAAGGTACCAGAAAGTGGATTAATATAAGAAATAAATGGGAATTAGGAAAACAGAAACAGAAAAACAAACTATTCTTCCCTCCAAAACATCGACGTCTCTCTTCTGTAGTTTGCAGAAAAACCAGAACACAAATCACCTTAAATGAGAACCTTTCAATGGCATTTTTCAGAAACCATGCAAGTTCTTTCATGAGCATCTCAAAGACCCTTTCTTGTTCTCTCGTGTCAAGATCAAGATCCAATCTTGTAGCCATTTCTCTTGTTGTAATCTCAATACTTTTCCTGTCCACTACAGTAACCAACCATCACTTTCCATCGTTGAGAGTTTCTGCACTCGCTTATCGCCTCCTCTTCGTAGCCAACTATATCTCTCCTTTCTCTTCAATCACACCTTCAGATACATGCGTCGTGTCAGATTTGAGCGATAACTGCACACTCTCAACAATTGCTGCAATAGAAAGAACAAGAAAGAACTCAAGAAAAGAGGGATCTGACGTGGATGTGGATGTTGCTGGGCTTAGTTCTTGCAATATCTTCCATGGGAATTGGATTTATGATGATTCTGAACCCATTTACCAACCTGGGTCGTGCCCATATATCGATGATTCCTTTAACTGTTTCAAGAATGGGAGGCCTGATTCTGATTACCTGAGATATCGTTGGAAGCCACATGACTGCAACCTTCCAAGGTCTAAAATTATCGACCCCTTGCATCATACCGACACCTTTTACAGAAGTCTGTTCTTAAGTTTTGTTTTTTATTTTAATCGGTGCAGGTTTGACGGAAGAAAGATGCTGGAGATGTTGAGAGGGAAGAGAATGGTGTTTGTGGGGGATTCATTGAACAGGAACATGTGGGAATCATTGGTTTGTGCGCTGAGAGAATCTGTAGAAAACAAAAGTAGAATTATAGAAGTTGCAGGGAGGCGCGAGTTCAGGACTCAGGGCTTTTACTCCTTCAATTTCCTCGTGAGTTCATACTCACCATTTCGATGTCCATTGATGAAACACCTTTTCAGTTCAGTGTTCGTTGTTCTTCACATGTGCAATTTTCCTTTTTAACGATGTAGGACTATAGATGCTTGATAGACTTCATCAAATCACCATTCCTTGTTCAAGAATGGAGGATCTCAGGATCTGGAAGAGAGACACTGAGACTCGACATGATGCAAGACACCTCTTCCAAGTGCAATGATGCTGATATAATCATCTTCAACTCGGGTCATTGGTGGACTCACCAGAAAACCTACAAAAAGTAGAGACTCTTTCTTGTTGGATTCACTATCAAATCAAATCTACTCAATCTGATAATCCTTTTTCTTTTTCACAGCAAGCGTTACTTTCAAGAAGGAACTCGTGTTTACAAGAAAATGGAAGTGACAGATGCTTACAGAAAAGCTTTGTGGACTTGGGCACGATGGATTGATTCCAACATTAACATCAACCGAACCAGGGTCTTCTTTCGAGGATACTCAGCTTCCCATTTCAGGTATGAAAAAAACTTGAGCACATCTCCTGATTGTCGAGTGATAAGGTTGCATGATATTTCATATTGTATGATTTATGAGTACTTAATTCTAGCCTTAAACTGAATTGAGTTTAGATTTGGAAAATTTGGTATAGTTAACGAACCATGCTTAGAGCAGGAAAGGGAAATGGAACTCAGGTGGTCGCTGCAGTGGAGAGAGGAGACCTGTAACCAATGAAACAAAGCTTGGACCCTATCCATGGATGATGAAGATTCTTGAATCAGTGATTTCAGAAATGGAAACACCTGTCTTCTATCTCAACGTCAGCAGGATGACAGAGTACAGGAAAGATGGACACCCTTCAATTTACAGGATTCCCGAACACCTGAGGACTCCTGATATGATCCAGGATTGCAGCCACTGGTGTCTTCCTGGAGTTCCAGACTCCTGGAATGATCTTCTCTATGCTACACTTTTACTTTCATCCAACAACTACTTGTAGGTTATCACCATTAAAGAAATCCTTTTGTTACCAAATTTTATTCACAAGGATTATAAAATGAGATTCTTGAATATTAATATACTTCAAAAATTCTAGAAAATTTTAAAAAGAAATTTATTTTAAATTTTTTATAAAAATATTACTAATAAAATAATTTAGTTTAATCTTTAAAAGTTAAAACTAATTAAACCTTGCTTAAAATAATAATTAACTATAATTAAGCTTCAAAGCACAAAATACCAACATACCAAATTGACACTATGCCTGAATAAACTAATCATCGCGACGACACCGTATTGAATGAACCGTGTCAAAATCAGTAACTGTCCCGGGTAAACTCAACATGTCGACATTGTTCAGCTAAACGCTCCCAAAATTTTCTTTTCTTCTTCTTTTTTTCTTTCCTTAGCTCGTACGTTGAGTACATTGATACAATCACATAGAGACGCACTCTTTACTCGTTTCACTCGATTGAATCCACTGGACTGGCGAACGGGAATTTCTCGCTGGAGGAAAGATGAAGATCAATGTAAACCAAGTCGCCCGAAAAGTAGAGGTCGATAATCGGATCCCTCTCCGCTACTACTATCGGATAGCCGATAACCTTCTCCGACAGGTTCTTTTCTTTTCATTTCCGTTTTTAGGTTAATTTCATTGTTTTTATTCGTAATTTGAATTTTGATTATGTTGTTTTTTTTGGCCTCTAATGTGTAATTTGAGGTTTAATTGTGATGTTTTAAACATTAACAGTTGCTCTTAGAACATAAAAATACAAACAGCGTATTGGTTTATAGAAAAATGATGATTCCGTGATTTGAAATTCGTAACTTTTGATGGTATATTTAGTTTTCTTGTTGTTTTGGTACAGGCAAGCATACACAGGGAGGAAAGAAACATTATAGATTTGTATATTATACTTCTTAGGTTTTCGAGGTAATGAGACTGTTATTGTTGCGTCTTTTTGACATATGCTGTGAATTTTAGCTGCTGATTTTGAATTTGATATTGTTTTTGTTGTTGTCTTTCTCTTTTAAATCTTAGTTTGGTGTCTGAAACTATCCCATTTCATCGAGATTACCAGGCTTTGCTTCCAAAGGAAAGAGCAATTTACAGAAAGGTCTGGATTGCAACTATTGAACTGCTGATTTATTTATTATTACAAAAAGAAGAGAACTTGATAGTTATATGGTATAATTAATAATATGGAGGTTACTTTGTGGCATACAGCGATTGTTAGCTGTATTGGATGAGCTTGAATCTTTGAAGCCTGAGTTTCAGCGGCGAGTGGCAGAGCTTGATCAAGAATATTCATCTGTGCAATTGCGAGGACTTGATGGTTCAGAAAGTATTTCTTTTGGTTCAGATGGGTTTTCTCTAGAATTGACCAGTAATCGTAGTTCTTACTCAAACACGGATGTAAAGCGGGTATCAGTTTATGCCGTAGCTTTTAGTTTGACTTTATGACCTTTCTTTTCACTGGGATGGCAGATAAAGAGTTTAATTTATGCTTTCCTATCTTGTTTTTCTGTTCTCATGGAAGTTTTCATTATATTTCTGTGGTGTAGGCTACAAGTGTAACACCTCAATCATCATCATGGAAGTATGATAATAATCAGTCACAAGTTTTATTCTCGAACTCTTTGCCAATTGACAAACAATTTAATAAGCTGTAAGTTTTGTTCACTGACATAATACAATTGAATGATATGACCTTTGTAATTGCTAATGAGTTCTGGGACATTTGAGCAAGGTGAATCATACACGACAAGCTGCATAAACCATAGTTTAGGTTCTGTTGGACTGATATGTAAGTTTCTGAATATGCACAGATCTATTAGTCTACCTCTTCCTAAACAAGAGACGCTATCTAGACACTCTTTCTTAGGACCAAGTGGCTTTCGGGGCCAATGGCAAGGACCTAGTGCTGGAAAAAAGGTAAATTTGTTGGTTCATTCTCTTTTTTCGGTTTAGATCATTTGAGTGATAACCTGAGCCTGTGAATTGATCAAATCCTTGTGTAATTCAGGTTCAATATCCAAGTAGCGTGGACTTGATCCCTGCTGAATGTTCATTGTGAGAACTGATATTTTATTCTATATTTTCTCTTCTTCTTCCGGAATATTGCATAGTTCCTTCCCTATGGAATGAATGTAAATTATGGGATGCATTCCTTGTTATTTTTAAATGTCTCTCCTTACACTGCTGCTGCTTATAACGTCATCTTTTTTATGATAGCTTGAATCAGGATGGACGTGATATTATGGCAGTAAAAGGGGGTGATTCTCAGGAGAACGCCTCTACAATGGATTCCATCCTCTCGTTAGATGATGGTAGATGGTCGCGACCAGCTGAGGAGCCATGCCCTGTGCTAATTAATGAAGTACGGGAAGATCCTTTCCAATTTGTTGCTCTCAAGCAGCCTTCTCCACCTCCAGTTCTTGCTAAAGTGCAGCAGGAGTACACTCCTATCCCTCCATCAAAAGTTGCTGATCCAAGACCTGGACCAGCAAAACCTTCTGAGGATGGGATGTCTACCTCGAACTCATATCAACACGTTCATGTGGTAAGTGTTTTACACGTTTGTATCTTCCTTGTTATAACTTTTGAATACAAGAAACTTGAGGACCATTCCTCTTATTTTTCTTTGGATGATATGATTTCTGTGACACTCTTTCCTTCAATTTAATTGTCAAAAGCTTCTAACTATTGACTGTTTCAATGTCAGCTTCTTCTAATATCTTTTGATTGTATGCAGCCGGTGACTTTGATGGACAGTTTTCTGAGATTGGCTCGTGCAAATACACAGAAGAATTTGGAAACATGTGGTATTCTTGCTGGATTACTGGTAAGACATGTTAAATTCTGAAGAGAAAAATGTTATCTTGTTAGAAGCTTTTGTCCACATTCCTGACAGTTTCCAAATGCTGTGGCCAGAAAAACAGAACTTTTCAAATAACTACCCTTATAATTCCAAAGCAGGAGTCAACTTCAGATTCGGTAAGTTGTAATTTCACCTTAATATGATTTTCCTGTTCTGTTTAGTCCTAAGTTCGATGCAATGCTTTATTGTCATGTGTTTAGGCTGTTTGCTTCAGTACTTGGATAGGTGTACAGTTGAAAGGAAATTGAGGATGATTGAAATGTGAAAAAAATAACTAATAAATAATTTTCTCCAATATCTAGACATAGGAATCTGTTTACTTTTTGGGCTATGATGTTAATATTATTGTCTTCAAACTTTTCTTATTGTCCAGTGTCAGACGTTGAATGAAGAAGAGATATTTGAAGTTCAAGACAAACTATCTCTTTTTCCTCTCGGATGGATTCATGTAAGTATATCAGCACCTAGGCAGTAACTAGTTCTTTAATTCTTTCTGCTGATATATAAAAGTATAGTGTGATTATGCTTCCTTGCCATTTGAATATAAAAACGTATGTTTGAGAACTCTGGGTGGAAACGTACTTCTTTAGTTCTCCTGGATATTGGACAAATTATAGTTTCATCATGCTGGTACATTACTATAACTGTGTGTTGACTGCTCTTTTCTTTTTTCCTTTCTATATTGATATTCATGAATACCAAAGCGTTTGATTTTCCATATTGTCATTGATATTGTTATCTAATTAGTAGGTTCATAATCTTTGAATTTATACAATATTTAACTCTTGCATATCTACATGGGTTTTTCAGACACACCCATCACAGACCTGTTTCATGTCATCGGTTGATCTGCATACTCATTACTCATATCAGGTAAACATGGAATGATGAATTTTTGTATCTTCTTATTGTGGTATCTTCCAACTCTTTTTATTTTTATTTTTATTTTTTGGGAATAGCTTCCTAGCTCTGTTCATGGAATGTTTATTTTCTTTCCTCAAGCTACCAAACTAATTAGAATCAGCTGTTGTTTTTGTTATCTATCATTTTGAAGATTTCTTCTATGTATTAGTTTGTTAATTTGACATTGCAGGCTACCTCATTCTCTTGCTTGACCTGTGTGCTAATAGCCAAATGTTACTCATGTGTGTCAATCTTAGGGCGAATCCTTACTTATCTCTTCCAAGTGTCATCTGTTCACCGTATTAAGTGGTACTAAAAGACTTATATTTCCCCTGCTTTCAGATTATGTTGCCTGAAGCAATTGCTATTGTTATGGCTCCCACTGATACAGCAAGGTACTGTTTTCTTCTTTGCACGAGAACATACACGATCTCGTTTGAACGAAAACTAGGAAATGGACATTTCGATTCCAAATATTCAATTGAAATGAATTGGAGAAGAATTTTATTCCAAATACACTTAAATGGAAACAAATTTCTCAAATTTGAGGTTGACCTGTCACTGAACAAATCTTTCTATTTCAAATTTGGGGCTCGACATTTTTTTTAGCTGCTTGACTGAGCTATTTTACACCTTTGTGATGGTGAAAAGACAGTATACTCAGAGTCTAGTATAAGAAAGATTATCATCGATAATCTGATTACATCTTCTGATATTGAGTCTCACGTAATATATGTTTGGATTTGTTCTTTCTAGTTATTTGGTTGTTAATATATCCTTTATACTAATGCAGTCCGCATGGCATATTTCATCTTTCCGACCCCGGTGGTGTTTCTGTGATTCGTAACTGCCAGGAGAGGGGTTTTCATCCCCATGAGGAGCCTTTGGATGGGAACCCTATTTATGAGCATTGTTCTCATGTCTACATGAATGCCAAGGTAGAATTTGATGTTGTTGATCTTCGGTAGCTTGGATCTAGTTCAGAACCTGCATTGAGAACCTTATTTTTACAAACAAGTAATATTCCTTCATGTAAAGTTGACTGCTGTTCTCTACGGAAAAAGACTGTTCCTTTTTGGCTAATGAGGTTACTGTATATAGTATTGTTTGATGAATATTTTTATGAATGTGATTACTATTTTTAATCGGAAAAAAATCTTTCTACTGTTCACATACTGTTCAGATTTTCATATTTTAGCAAAGATTTTTACTGAGATGTGGTGATCGGTTACCATTTTCAATTCAAAGCTTTGGAAAATCCAGGATTAGGGTAGTTTATTGCCTTTTTCATTACAAATGCTTTGGTCTAAAATTCTTTTTAGTGACACGGAGACTTTTATGTGAATTAATTAACTTTAAATTGTTTCCAATTTTTCAAAAAAACTATGCTTTGAATTTGGTAAAAGCTAATTAAATCACATAAAAATCTATGTTTTATAGCTTTGTTTTTGCAAAGATATAAGTATACTAAACAAAAACATTAATTGAATTTAGAATTGAATATCAAAGACCATTTTAATTACAGTATGTTTATAAATTAAAAGAACTGAGTAAAATGTCTAAGTAATTCCTCATGAAAACATGATTTTCAGTCACAAGACGCAATTTCCTGATATCACCGTTTTAAGAAGTTGGTTTAAAGATGTAGCTAAACTAAAATTTACAAGAAAAAGAAAGCATTCCATAAGTGACAAAAAGCACCAAAATGTAACAAACTGAATCAAGTTCTTCATTGACCAACAAGCACAAATCTTGCATAAATAAGCTCTACATTTGACACTATATCAAATCCAAAGTGACAACTGAAGCCAGATTCATAAAGTATAAACTAAGAATGTCCGATTAAGGGTTCCGACATGTAGTGCTGGGAAAGTCACAAATTATGTTCTTAGTTCGAGAAGGGTACATTCAAAAGTTGGCTTCTCCAACCTGCTGAAAATGTTGACTTTGCAACTGAAAAATGCTTCACATTTTCACAAATGCGAAAACCTGAAGCATTATCAGTAGAAAACATTGCAGATGCAGTAACCCCTGGCACACTTACAATGGGGTATACTGGAGGTGGAAGTAGTTATGCTCAAGGAGTTCACTGCAAAGCGCCTGGCCTCCATGCCAATTAATACAAGGAAAAGATGAGTTGCGAACTTCCAGACAGCTGCAAAGGCTTTGAAAGTCTAATCCGAGATCTGATCCCCCTACTGGAAAGTCCCTGTGCCCGTGGATTCTGAAATCTACTTGCAACCTTCTTTAGATGTAGGTATCAAAATCTAAGTACATCAGCAACAACTTCATTAATCAATGAATTAAATATTTGTCCCTCCACTTCTGCTGCAAGTGCGCATTCATCAACTTGAAAGTCTAGCCACCTTCCATAGTGACTGCTCATGTCTTTGTCTACAAGCTCGTCCACCATACAGTCTCCCATTCTTCTCCATTCCGTGATCTCTTTGAACACTTCTTCAGCCAACCGGTCCTTTCTTCTCACCATTATTTCTCCTTTTGCCCATACTCTGTGTCCCCCACCAACACATGGTCTGCATTTTAAGTCCAAGCATTCACTTACACAATCAAATAACAGCTTCCTTTCGAGCTTATCATCAGAACAAAAGATTAGGAACCCATTTTTACAATCTTCCAACTGATCAAACATTCGAGGATTGACTATCTCCGGAGCAAGGCTCAGAACAAAGTTCTGAAACATGAAGTCCGGATTCAAGAGTATTTTCTTTATGTATTCAATCTCCCAGTTGGGTGATCTGGCAAGATCAATTGCAGCCGTTTTATGCGCATTCTTCCTAACCAGAGCTCCGGTAGATGTTGAAGAAGCAGAATCTGACAACTCCATGTCAGCATCTACATAATGAAAGTTCCTTGAAGAACTCAATCCATTAATTTGTTGTGCATGAATAGATGAACATTGCTTGTTTCCTGAAACTACATTTTATGAAGTTTAGCATTCTCAACTGCAATTTAGTATTCTTGAAACATAACAAGCAAAGAGGTCTGAAAATTATCAATTAGATAACTGTTGTTCTTACCTTCTGTACTGCTACTGTCCATGCTATCCAAAGAGCTACAACTTTCATTTGAAAATGAAGGTTCTAGAACAGAGATTGGACTAGGACCCCTGCGGTCAAGCAGATTCCTGGACTCACTAGATTTGCTGCTGAAACTTTCTACGTTGTCAACACCCTGAAATGTTACAATTGTATTGACCAACTTTAAGACAAAATGATGCTTAAAGATGAAGCAATTAACTTTCCAAGAGCAAAAAGTGAACAGATGTAAGGGTTGAACTTTTTTGGATAGTTCAAATCCAGAGATTCATACCTGAAACAGATGCTTATATCTAGGTGCTGTGGAATTGGTGGATAATAAGTCAGAATCGTAGCTGATATCTGACTTTTCAATATCGGAGTAATTTTGATCCCGATTGTGATGTATACTTGTTCTGTTGTCAATACTAAGAGTGGATGACAGATCTTGAAAACTCAATGCAGAACTAGAAACCGTCCCTACTTGAACAGAAGTACATGAAGACTCCACACTCTTAGTTAATTCCCTTAATTTTTGCTCCAAAAGAGCGCTTAAGGCATCTCCTCCTATCACATTATATCCTCCCGAAGGCAGTTTCATGCTACCTGCATCTAGCAACAACCTCTTGCCACGGTTATCTGTACAAGAACCGGTATTTTTCTGAACAACATGACCAGCTGGTCCAGAATCAGATATACACCTAGTGAGGGGAGCTGTGAATGTAAACGAGACAACATCCATCCCTTTCCTTTTGCTTTCTTCTGCCCAACCAAGGTGTTTATCGGTTACTGCATTAGACTCAACAGCCTTTCTATCATTGTCAAACATGTTTTCAACAGCTTGAGTTTTGTCACGATGCATTTTCCCATCAATTGAACGTCTTTTCCTTGGAACATTCATGGTGTTGGAAGATGAAACCCTCCCCTCACTGTCTGTTACCTCTATGCCCAACTTCCTGGATCCAATTTTAGGACCAACAGTTTTAACTGAGTTCTTATGTCGAACAGAGGAAGGATTTCCAGGTACAACTTTTCTACTCTGCAAGCTTGGTACTGAGGGTTTGGATGATAATTTATCTTTATCTGTTAAGCAGTTTTGTTTCTGATTATTCTGCCTGAGTGCACCAGCAGAACTATGTGCAGAATTTTTCTTATGCAAACTCTTCTGCAAATTTGGTTGGCTTTTGAAGGGCTGGCTTGACAGAACCTCATTCTGTTCTTTTTGGCCTACCAAGGCCTGACTGCTACCTGAAGACAAGCCTTCTCTTCTCTGAACATTGACCTTAGCTTGGATTGCAAGAGAGATGGACTTTCCCTTGCTCTTTTGACCAGAAGAACCTTCTTCAGCCCCAGGGACAGCTTTTGAAGATGTTTCGATTGCTCCATTCCAGCTTTTGATCAAGGACTGTCCCTTAAGATACTTGGCAGCATTTGACTCCACTGGTTTTCTAGAAGGTTCTGTAAGCCTGGATGCTCTTTGAGAAGTTTCTGCTTTCTCTTTTGGGTCCCGAACTTTCGTGGTTACTGAAGAAGATCCGAATTGAGTAACTTTCTGTGCAACCTCCAATTTGTCTTTCATATCTCGAACTCTCAAGGGCACTGAAGAAGTCCCAATCACAGGCATCTTGGCCTTGGAAGTAGTTTGGGGACCGGACTCAATTATCTTTGCAGCAGCTTCCATTATGTGATCTGCAGTTTTACTTGGAATGAAGCCTGGGCTTTTGATAGGAGATAGAAGCTTATGATGGGTAATTGGAATGGATTTAGCTGACTTAGGAGGCAACATTTCAGTTTGAAACTTCTCAATAGGCCGGCTTAACACTTTCTGAGGCTTTGGCTCTGCAAAGTTTCTAGGAGGGCCATCCTTATTGAGTAGATTTCCAGAGTATGCACCTTGATGATCGTGATAATGATAAAAGTGTTTTCTGCAGTTAGAAGCATCTCGAAGAGATTGGGTATCGAAAAATGGGGTAGAGTTTGGCTCAGAAGAATTGGATGTTGGCAGAGAATCTAATCCCATAAGCCTTGCTACTAATCCAGGGGCCTTAGCTCCGTATCCTTCATCATCTGTTACTGAAGATGCACAACTATAATCACTACTTCCTACAATGCTTGATCCTGCTCCTCTTTCATCGTCGTCCATCTGCAAATATTACACCATTATCTTAGATGCATAAACTTGCCAATATCCATTATATAGACAGTCAATGAGGGACAAACAAAATGGCCATAACTGTACCAGTTTAATACGAGTCCTTGGAAAGTTCCCATCATTTCTCTTTCCTTGTTTAGTGTGCTCTACAATAAGCAAGACAGAAACACATGACCAACAAGGAAGGAATTTTATCATATGCATTGCACAAGCACATTGTTTCAGCATACTGAATGCAAAACAAAAAGATAGTACCTGGAAAATCTGATTTGCTTGAGAATAACTTTTTCCTCGATTTAGCAGTCCAGTCAAACAGCTGAAAGAATCCACCAACATAACCCCCTCCACTTTTTGATCCTTCTTTCTCAAAGCCCATTTTCTCAGGTGAATTATCAATGCACCTCCGGCATCTGTAAAGAACAAATCAATGAATTTCCATAGGACGATCATGGAATTTCCTCTTCCTATCTGGAGTCTTTGTTGAATGAAAATCATCTACAGCCCAATTTCATATAGCAATCCCATCACTTCTTCCATTACTAATTTTGTACTTGGTCAACATTATATGTTCACTTTACTGTTTTTAAGAACTTCAAAACTGAACCAAGTCAAATCAACCACCCCAGTTTACATAAAACCCAATTATCAGTTCCATTTTCCCTAATTACTAAAATTCCAGAACTCCAACATTATACTCTAGCGTGTCAATGCAGTATAGTCAATACCCCATACTTAGAGAAACCACATTATATCAAGCAAATGGACCCAATTTAGCAGCACTATCAAACTATCAATACCAGTTTTCCGGATCGGTTGCTGCATTTTGTCAGCGAGAGGCGAAGATCAGGAAAAAAGAAAACGAATATAGACCCATAAGTCAACAGGAGGATCGATAATGGTAAACCCCATCAGACCATTCAATACCAAAAATCATTTAAATCCACCCTCTAATCACCTAAAATCAAAAACATCACATTCAAAGCAAACAAACACAAAAAGAAAAGAACTTACTCGACAACAAACTAAAAATGAAAGACGAACGAAACCAACAACAAGTCTCTCCGAATGATCATCTCTTTCCTGACCAACCCAAGTCCACAAATTTAGTGCACTTACAGAAGGTAAGTAAATTTAAGAACTCGGGACAGAGATTTAAGGGAGTTTTGGGTTCAAAGTTGAATCTTTCCCTTGTGGGTCAGTCTGAAAATGAGAATGACAAGAGAAGGAAGTAATGAGTGGAAATTGTCTGCGGGTGTGTAGTTCAAATGCATTAAATGGAGACAAAAACACCAAACAGTACTTTGAATTATTTCTCAAACACAAACGAAAACAATGCTCCTGTTCCTGTCTTGTATGTTATAATTAATTATTATTATTGTCAATAATTATATATTTTTGATTTATTATTTATTATTTTAAAAAAGTAAAAGGGTCGTAAGTCGTAACGTCTCTTTGGGAGGGCGATCGATTTCAAATTCCAAACGAGGACATGGTCTGGGGAGATGCTAAAGATACGTTGACGTGAAACGTGAGAATGACTGTAGTCTACTGACTTCACACGTGGGGAGCTGTGACGGGGAGTGGATACTGTTTGTGTAAGTTTAAAATGGGGCGTAAACGGTCAAATAGTAGGAGACGGATCCAGGGGAACGGGCCGCTCCAGAGTCCAGATCCACTCCCAAAGCATAGGCAAACGAAAATTCCAATTCAAAGCCCAAATAAAAGGTTACAATACGAGTTTTTTTTCCTTTTCTTTTATAAATTATATTTGAGTAGTAATTTTTCCGATGCATATATAAATAATGGTTGAATTAATTATTTAATAAATAAAACAAATTTTGTTAAAAATTAAATTAATAGTAGTTTTTAAAATTAAATTTTTGAGTCATATCTAAAATTTTATTGATAATGAATTAAATTTTATAATTAATAATGAATTAAATTAGACTTAAAATTAAAAATAAATTTTAAAGAACAAAATTTAATATTAAACGAGAGTAAATTCAATTACAATCTCTTCTATTGATTTTTTTGGTAGATAAAACAGGTGAAGCTCGAAAAAAAGTCTCTAACTAACGAACATAAGTAACACCAATAACATCATGAAAAAGCCACGAATTCACCGCATCTGGTGAGCTAGCTAAGGGATGAAAACTCGGACTAAAGTCATAAGCATGATGGGATAAAACATCGGCAACGAAATTTCCCTCCCGATGTATATGTGTAACCGAAATTCTCTCGAAAGACTCCATTCGCTTGAGTATTCGAGAAATCAAAGCGGCAACGAAAGCATTAACCTCATATTCTCCATTAATCATGTTAAC
>JANZLX010000213.1:46937465-46951190 GCA_025531955.1 Erythroxylum orinocense | reverse complement strand
AGGGAAATGGGATATTACCAAAAAATGGGTAATGAAAATAATACCTCTGCAATGATACCCCTTTATCAAACTTAATTTTTGATTTCATACCCATTCCCTTTTTTTTCATACCCACCAAACAAACACCCCCTGAAAAGATCTAGCTAGTGTCTAATTTGGGCTTGAGCTGCCCAGGTCCAACTCATGACCGGATCCTTTTAAGCAAAAAAGGGTCCAACTTGAGACCTAATTCTTATAAGCAAAAAGACATTATTTTGCTGAAAATGATGTCATTTTTACTTTTTAAAATTTTGTTTAACTGAAAATAATGTCTTTTTTTGCATTTTTTAATTTAACAAAATTGGGGCCAGGCCAAGTTGAGCCTTAAGCCCAACCTATTATCATCCTTATTTATTGCCCCTTATTTTACTATTCAAAGAAAATTTAGTGAAATAATTGTATAAATTAATTGTTAATATCATATAAAAGCCAACACAAGTGACATTAATTTATTAAACAATTGTCATATTTTTCTATGAAAATTATTTTTACATAATAACGAATATTATATTATTTCTTTATCTTTTCATTAATTTTATAATCATAACTCTAATATTTGACTTAAAATAGTGGTTCAATTAATAAAATACATATTAATAAAAAATAAAGATATGCTCAAACTTCATAAGTATCAATTAAATCCAGAGATATCAAAAAAGGCCCAAGCCTAGCCGTGATTCAACCGTTACTTTACAAATTATATTATTTTTTAATATTTTTTTTAAAAAAAATGACCAGGCCAATCGACATCTCCAATTAAATCAATTTTGTGATCTAATGTTCATGATTCTACAAAATTGAGGAAATAACCCGTGATGTTTATGAAATATTCAGTTTTTTGGTACGTATGACCCTTAAAAACTCCAAAAAACAGCATCCCTCGTACGGTCAACCTATTAAACGACGAACGAATAGTGCTCTTATCTTAAATGATGCCTATTGAAAACTACTTATTCCATAGCTTGTCTAATTAGCATTTTCATTTTTAACAATTGCAAATTGCTAAGAATTCATATAAAATATTTCTTCTACGAATAATCACATTTTTAATAAATTATTAATACGCTGATAACTCAATTAGCAAATTTTAGCATGATTTCAATCTAAATAATAATTAGATTTTTAATTATTTACTTTTAGTTCTCAATTATTTTAAGAAAAACGAGTTCTCTCTTTCACAAATAAATATTAAAACATTAAGATTGGAGAAATAAATAAAAAATAGTAATTGCATAAAACTAAAAAATTCCAATACTTACAAAAGGTAACATCCCAATCTAAATTAGGCTTGGTAGGTTCCACAATGAATCGACAATTCAAAGGCATATTCATTATTCTCCAACTTGTTTTTATATTAAATAAAAAATATAATTCATTTTAAGGTGTTCTAAATTTTAATGTGTAATTAATAAATAGACATATATGTAGTATTTATTTAAATTATTATATTATAAAAAATAAAATTTTAAATTAAATTATTAATATTTTAAAAATTGTTCACCCAATTAAAATCTTTGACAAATTGGAAAGATATTTTAGAAGTTTTAAATATATCATCCAAGAAAAACATACTAATAAATAATAATTTATACAACGACGATCACCGTGTGATTGAAAACGACGGCGTTTAGAATTTGCGAAGTCTGTAGTACAGTAAAATGTCGACACCTAAACCTCGATGAACATCAGTGGGTCCGGGGCCTCGGAGATAATTGGACACTTGGTGGTCTTTTAGTGGTTGACTATGGTATTACCTTGGTCTCGTGTGTATGCAAGTAAATTCCCGCTTCCAAATTCCAACTTACGAATTCAAAGTGGAATGATAGTGAGAATATAACGGCGAAGATATTATCATTATAATTATAAATAGATTGGATGGTCGGTTTTAAATTTAAAATTAAGATGAATTTCAATCCCAAGAATTTTGGAAACTGAACTCATAAGAACAAGTTCAGAGTATCTTTCGTTTGAGTTTGTGTCTTAAAAAACAGCTCTTATGAAGCTGTCCTAACTGAATATCTTCCACAATTCTCTTGTTTGAAGTTACACCAAAACTCAAATTACTACAAAAACGAAAAACCACTTGGAACTTGGAAGCCTCAAATCTTTTCGTGTTCAGTTCTGGTTTTGACATCATTTGACCAGAAAAGTCTCTCTTCTGTCTCTGTTTCTAAGCCACGAACGACCAAGTTAATGGCTTTTTACGTGAATCTCGTCTCTCTGTCCATATTTGTTTTGTTGAAGGGCTCTTTCTCTCAACCTGAAGACGCTCCGGCGCCGGCGGGAAGGGACTGTAATGGGGTGTTCTTGTCTTACCAGTACAACGGCGGGTCACAGCTAATGCCCACGAATCCCAAACGACAAGCCTATAGGTTCGAGTCTACACTCACTGTGCAGAACAATGGTGTCGATGAGCTTAAGTCTTGGAAAGCTTTTGTGGGTTTTAAGCAAGATGAGATTTTGGTGTCTGCTTCTAATGCGATTCTCATTGATGGGTCTGGTTTTCCTGCTAATGTGGGGAATGGAACTGTTTTTGCTGGGTATCCAGTGACTGATCTCAAAACTCCGATTGAAACTGCAGGTGATTCGAGTCAGACCACCGTTCAGATTAAGATGGTCGGGACTCAGTTTGGTGTGTCGTTAGACTCTGTGCCTTTTCCGGGGAACATCTCGTTGGCTAATGATGGATTCTCTTGTCCGAGGGCGGTCACCGAAGGTAAGTTTAGACGAGTCTATGAGTTGAGCAAGTTGATTGACTTATGTCTGTGCGTTTTCGTTTTATCTTTCAATCTCTTTTAGCAATGCATTCATACTGTCCGTGGAAACGCGAGAAAGAGCAGCAGCTTGTGCTGTTTCTACATCTTGAGAATCAACTGTAGCATATTGGTTTATTTATGGTGCTACTTCGATCACATGAACTTGCTTGCAATCTTGAAGATTGTTTGTGTTGATTGTTGATTTTGGCAGGCAGTTTAATGTATGTCTGTTGCATTAAAGACTCAACTATCAGATCAAACATCACTGTAGAGGGAGAGTTTCTGCCTCGCCAGAATGGGGATCTTACGATCATATACGACGTCGTCAAAACATACGAGTCTTCCTACTGGGCACAAGTTACCATTGCAAACCATAATCCCCTAGGTCGTCTTGATAACTGGAAATTGAGCTGGGACTGGATGAATGATGAATTCATAAATAGTATGAAAGGAGCTTATCCCTATGTTGTTGATTCATCCGATTGTGTATTCGGGCCTCAGAGTACGTACTACCAGGATCTGGATTTTGCAAATGTATTGAACTGCCAAAGAAGGCCAACGATTGTTGACCTGCCTCCGACGAAATACAATGACACAAACTTGGGTCTGATCCCTTCATGTTGCAGAAACGGTACAATCTTGCCAAGATCGATGGATCCGAGTAAGTCGACCTCAGTTTTCCTGATGCAGGTTTACAAGATGCCTCCGAATCTCAATAGGTCTGCACTTACACCACCACAAAACTGGAAGATTAACGGTACAGTCAACCCAGACTATCAATGTGGCCCTCCAGTAAGGGTAAGCCCCAGCCAATTTCGTGATCCAAGTGGTTTGCCATCAAACTCCGCTGCATTTGCAAGTTGGCAGGTTGTGTGCAACATCACACAGCACAGGGGAGGAAGACCTAAATGCTGTGTTTCATTTTCTGCATACTATAATGCTTCTGTTATTCCATGCAACACTTGTGCATGTGGGTGCTCCAGTAATACAGCACATACCTGTAGTTCCACTTCTCCGGCCGTTTTCCTACCACCTGAGGCACTTCTTGTTCCTTTCGAGAACCGTACGAAGATGGCTATAGCATGGTCTACACTAAAACATCGAACATTGCCAAACCCAATGCCATGTGGAGATAACTGTGGAGTCAGTATCAACTGGCATGTTCATACAGATAACACAGGTGGATGGAGTGCAAGGATCACTGTCTTCAACTGGGAAGATACTGCATTTCCTGATTGGTTTACTGCCGTGCAACTTGATAAAGCAGCTCCTGGTTTTGAATCAACCTACTCCTTCAATGGAAGTCTGTTGAACGATGTCAACAACACCATATTCATGCAGGGTCTTCCAGGGTTGAACTATCTTGTGGGAGAAACAGATGGAGCCAAACCAGCTAAGGATCCTAGAGTCCCTGGAAAACAACAGTCTGTGATCTCATTTAAAAAGAAAATGACACCGGGAATTAAGGTGGTTGATGGAGATGGTTTTCCGTCTAAAGTATTCTTCAATGGGGAAGAATGCTCACTTCCTTCGATTTACCCATCAAATGACAGTACCAGGACTGGATCAAGTATAGTTTTATCAATCTTGGCAATTCTGGTTTTTGCATTGGTTCGATCATAGAATCAAATATTACTCGTTCTTGCATTCTTTCATTGTTTTGGTGTCTTCATGCTTAACCAGGAGGTTAGACTACGGAGTGCTGAACAATGTTAACACCAAAATTGGTAAATATACTCTCAAAGGTTAGAAATGGAGGTTCTATACAAAACGCTGTCATAGTATTTCCATAGGACTAATTGTACAATTTGAGGTTTAACCAGGCATTATTGAACTGCGCCTCACAGTTTCATTCTTAGAGCTCATTACATATGAACCTTTGTATAAATTGAGTCAGATTATGGCGGATACCATAACCGTCCATTTCCCAGTGCTGTGAAGTTGTCTTTCTTGTGCAAGATTAGGTTTGCATTTACATATATATTAAGAGCCTGCAGTCTTCTGTATCAGCTCTATTTGGCTTTCAGGTTACGTCTACGGTATAATAGTTCTGTTTCCACCGTTTTTAAACTCAAGAGCTCGATTGTTCCTACAGCAATAGCGATAAAACTTATTGCAGACACCAACTCTTTGTCTTGTTGCAGAAACTAGTGTCATGAGTAATGAGCTTTATTATAAGAATGTCGTCGATGAAGATGATAAATGAACAGAAGTACAAGAAAACACCAAGATGGAAGTGAAGTACATGGACTTGAGCGAAGTGCAATCAAATTTGGATATATACATCAGGGTCATCCTAAGAGATGAAAATTAAAAACATCAGTGATAAAGAGAACCAAACTTAAATCTGTTATTTAAGTTAGAAAATGTATCCTACAATCTGCAGGTATCTAAGTAATTACCACCAGCTGACATCCTCGCAAGCACTCTCAAATTAGTTGCTCCTCCTGCTAGATTTTCCAACCAAGTGCAGCCAAAAATGATGCACATATATGCCTTCGCATATAATGCAGCAATATCTTAAAAACTTCACAAGTATCTTCGAATAGGATTTGTTTGATGTCCTTGCTCCATTTAAACCAGCAGAACCTGATACTCACACGGCAAATGTGGCTGACTGAATCAAGCAAGCCTGACTACTGAACAGAACACGTAGATTGTCATACTCTGCTTCCTGGAAGATCAATTGAATTCATATCTAACAGCCAGTATGTACAGCTGGAACTGTAATGGAGAAGAGATTTAGGTTTGGATCATGTCTTAAACGGGAATGTTATCCATGGCATAGCCATCAAAGTCAAATTCATTTTCAGATGATCCAGCGCCTCCCTGCTGCTGCAAAATTGAAGTTCACACAATGTTTTAGTATTTTGTTTCTTGAATTTAGTTATGAGTGCCTGAATACAAGCATCTGACATACTATAGGAAACAAACTAACCTGTTTGAGAAGTGCACTCATGAGATCATCCTGACCAAACTGTTCATTGAAGACTGTAGTCTGAGAACATGCGTCAAGAATTCCCTCAGTCTTAACTCTCACCATATTCTCTGTGAAAAAGGTACCGAGTTCTTGTCCAACACCAGGTGTATTACCATGTTCAGTTGCTTCCGTAGCTAAGAAAACTGGCTTTGCTGCGGCAGATACATTCCTGTTCTGTCCATTTCTTTGGCTAGAAGGGTAACGTTGAGCTAAAACTGATTGCCCCACATCAAGGTTGCTTTGCAAAGCGCTGGGTTGCTGAGAGGCATTGAAAGTCAACCCTACATGCTGTACTTCCCAATCATTGGATTTATGCTGATGCAAATCATTAAAAATGTCATAACTTGACATGTATCCTGCCCCAGAAACTTTCATTTCTGAGTTAACCTCCTCCTGATACGGCCCTTTAGATGAGAGATTGGGTATCCCTGGAGTGCTTCCAAGCGGAAAGCTGTTGCCTGGAAGTTCTGGTGAGTTGCTCAAGGGGATATTCAACATAGAAGCAGATTGTGAAACTTGATTATATACTGCCCCTCTCCCATTTTCAGTCAACCCATTCCTAGCCAAGACCCCATTAGCACCAGTGATTGGATTTGATAGAATAGACTGCCCCATGGATGATGGAAGTCTGGAGACATTACTGGCATTTTCATTTAGCACTTGACTTCTCGACTGCGATTGAGACATCTGCATCAACAGGGAGTTACTCTGAACACCCTGCTCTTGTTGAGCACTCATTTGTACATTGATGCTCCCAAGGGATTGGGGTGAATGGTGTAAACTGGTTAGCTGCTTTGGCTCCATGGTTGTTGGGATTCCATGGAGTAAGTTCATCTGCCTGTTGCTTGCCAAATGTGGTTGCTGTTGCCCATCCCCATATCTCAGTTTTGGGTTTTCGAAGCTGAAAAGGTTCCTTTGATCCACAATGGGCATGGGCATCCGAGGTTTTGGAGTTGGATGACCAAGTACTGCTGCTTGCAGTGTTGCAAGACTTTGTGTTGGAAGTTGGCCGGTGGCAGCAAGTGTTTGAAGGTCAAGTCCATTTAGTGAGGATAATGCCCCATAAGCTGGATCTTGTGGACTTATAAAGGAGTTGCTCAAATTGCTTTGGTGCTGTGAAACCCCACTTAATCTTCTAAGGTACAAGCGATATTTCTGTTCCACGGAGTAAGGGATACTGGAAAATTCAGTACCCGCTCAAGAAAATGTTTCGAGATATGCAGGTAGTTACATATCTCGACTGGCAATAAAGTAATATTATGCTGGTGAACCTACAATCTTAATTCTTTCATGTTATGTTTGGGATTATCATACCTGAAGATGACTGGCAACATTTTCTCTAGTGAGCCCAGGAACATTCATCAACTCAAGAATTTTCTTTGGAACAGCCTCTGATTATGGACAAAAAGAAAGGAATGTAAGAGGCAACAATATTTGCTAGGGTGAAACAGATAGTAGTGGAAGCAGAATTCGGATGTTGAGCCATGGATTACCGTGATCTAGTCAAAACTATGAGCTGCACAGACCACTGAACAAAATACGAATCATAGTATCCACATTCACACTCTTATTGCCTCATTTATTTTTCTCAAAAAGTCCAATGAACTTATATTTCAGCTTAAGCTCATTCAATTGTTAAATTCATTGTTTAGGTAAACCGGGAAAGTATCAGCTCCTTGAACAAAAGGTTTCATAGGTACATACTGTCAATGCCGAGTTGATTAACAGCTGCAACAAACTGTTGATGAAGCTCAACCGACCAAACTACGCGAGGCTTCTTTAGTGTGGACGTATCATCCCTATCTTCATTGTCTTCTTCTTCATCCTTCCTCTTCTTTGAGTTCCTCCAACTGCCTTCATTTGCGGATGATGAGTAATCTAGCTCTTCACATTGCTTCTGCTGCCTATCGCCCTCTTCTGCACTTCCTGATTGCTCCAATTCCCTCCGCTCATTCTTTCTCTTCCGAACCACATGTTGCCATATGTTTTTCAGGGCCTCAATCCGCACCGGTTTAATCAGGTAATCACAAGCACCATGAGTGACACCCTTCATGACAACATGTTTCCCGTCATCGGCAGACATCACTGTTTCGCACATAGATTACTTGTTAAGACGCAACTGCAATCTAAACTATATGGGACCAGAAGTCAGATCAAATCAAATGAAGCTATCGCAGTTGAATACTTACTGATTACCGGCAGATCCATCTCCAACCCAATGTACTCGAGTAGTTTGAAGCCATCCATGTCAGGCATGTGCACATCACTGATCACAATATCATACCCATTTTTGTTCTCTCGAAGCAAGCACAACGCAGTCTCTGCTCGATTGCACTTTGTTACTGAAAAATTGCCAAAAGAACTGAATCAACTACTCAATCAATACTAACATCAGCCCTCTCATCCCTCATTCACAAACATCCAATTGAAAGGATTCCCTTATAACTTCACATACTGATAACATCAAATTACTACTGTGAAATTGCCAGGACTCTTTTGAAAATTAGCTAAACCAAACCGAAACAGAGCTTGACCATAACTCACAGTTCCATTTAGATCATTACAAAGATAACTAAAATTTTCGGATATAAAAAAGCTCAAAAACATGCCCAAATTATTCTTCAGGCACCAAAGGTATCAACAACAAAAACCATCGAAGAACACACAAAAATGATCCTTTTAAACGTTGTAACCTCTAAAATCGTCTGACGAAGCCAGAATGAAACAAAATCGCAAATTTGAAGCACAAAAAATGGAACGAAAAATAGAAAAAAATTCACAGGACCAGTATTTGGAAGAGAAACTAGACTTCACAGAAACCTCTAACCTACCTTCATAAAGACATGTCCTGAGCATCTTCTCCAGGATCATGAGACATGTTGGATCATCGTCAACAACCAGAACCCGTAGACCGGCCGGAAACTGATCGGAGACCACGTCTCCAGATTTCCAAGCAACACTAGCAGCACTAGAACTAGCCGTGGACATAGATCTCTTACCGTTGTTCAGATTCATAGCTCAAGAACTTGGATCCACGGTAGGAAGACAAAAGAGATAGAAGCACAAAAAAGACACAAAATTCACATACTTAGACTTGAACTTAGCATCAAAAGTTTGATACCCAGTTCGAAACTGAGAGAACCCAGTTGAGATATTGGAAGAAATTGAAGGAGAGAAGGAAACTTTGGAATTATTAGGGGAGGAGAATGGTAAAGAATATATCTTTTTTATATGAAGGGATTGAAAGTTAAGAAGGACATGGCTTGTATCAGCTTGAAGCTCCAATTTTTGCTGTGTTTCTTGAGAGAAAAAAACATTGCTTTTTAATTGCCAATTTGTGTAGACTATTTTATTCAAAAGTGGGTCAGACCTTGAAGAGTGGATCCAGCTCACACATGAAAGTTAACTAACTCCACCGCATCTCTAACCCTTCTCTCTCTTCCTCTCACTAACACCAACGTTAAAGTCTGTTTCTAATTTAACTGTTCTTTTAGTACTTTTGTCTTCTCTTTTACCCTCAACTCTTGTTCACTTACCAGAATATTTGATTGGTCGGTCTATTCTCATTGCAATATTTTCTACTTAGTCCTATCTTTAAGCTCCCTCCAACTGTTCTTTTTCACTTGAGACTCGGGAATTTAGCTTCCTGAGGGGTCAATATTCCTTCAAAAACTTTCCTTTTTTTCCTGACTACTGCAACTTGAAATCGTTCTTATCTTTAGAATATCAGAAGTTTGGTCTCCTACAGTTAGATAAGAGTCTTTAACACAAAAGTTTCTATCCAGTTCTAATCTGATAAGGTGCCATGGCACTTTGATTTACTCCACTCTCTCTCTCTCTCTCCATATACATACATATATATATATGATGATTCCGTCAGAACCCAACTTATGTTTTGATGATCATATAATTCAAGAAATGATGATAAACCCATCAAAGTTTACATCTTTATGTACCAAAAAAAGACGTAAAGTTCAATTCTTGGAAACAATTAACCAACTCTAAGTCGGTAAATTTAATAAAAGAAAGAAAAAGGGTCAATCTTTCTTTGATTCAACTTTAATAATTTGCTGTAAATGATTTGATACGTCTTCCTTTTCCAAATGTTCTTGAGCAATCCTTATTTTGGCATTCTTTATTGGTCATAAAAGATAAGAAAAACCAAAATCAAACCCAAACCAGTCCTCAGTTACGGATTCCTCGTGAAATCCCCCAACAAACGGAACTAAAAAATGGGTAATTCACATTCAAAGATCCTTTCTTTTTTGGTTCCAATTTTAAAGCTCTTCTTTTTAAGTCTCTCAAGTCCCAACCCTTGATGGTAACTCCATCGGTTCTCATTTTTACCACTCACTGTCTCACTCTACTCATCTTTATCTGTAACTATCTCCACCTATCCCCTCCCAACTTGCCCCCAATTGACACGTGCCCTTAGAAGGCTCTTGTAAGGTAGATAAGGTTTCTTTGGCTTGTATTGATTTGCTTTTATACCCATCATTTTACCTTTCTTGTTTTGTCCTTTTTCTCAAATGTTTTGTATTTTAAAAAAATTATAGTAATGAATTATAAATGTAAAAAGGTAGGAGAATAAATTGTAAAAGCCAGTTTATCTAAAAATAAATTAAATTTCCAATATTTTAAAACAATTTATTAAAATAGTATTAATTGATAATTACGATATCTAAAAAAATATTTTGAAAAGTTTCACCTTTATTAAAATTTCTGATAAAAATATAAGGTTAAAATATTGAAAAGTAATAGATTTTACACTATTTAGAAATATAATATTGAAATTAATTTTAATTGGGTTTTGATCATAAGAAATATATAATTTAAAATTGTATACAAGTTCAATAACTATTTTTAATTTTAACAAATTGTTTAAAATTATATTCCAATACTTACTCCAATTAGATAGTAATATGCAATTTTTAATTTTAACAAATAGTTTAAAATTATATTTCAATATCAATACTTACTACAATTAGTATTCTTACCATAAAAATAGATTATAGTTATGAATACTCTTAATCATGGTAATCATGTCATCGTATTCACGTCCAGTTCAAAGTTTCGCAACAAAACAAGATTTAGAGAGATCTGATAGAGTCTTACCTCTATATAATAGAGACGTTATTTTTAGTAAATCCACACGTAAATGTGACACAAAAAAGTAATGCAGGGTGAAGAATAAAAAAGTAAGACTGACACGTTAAATAATTATATAAATAAAATTACAATAAATATATAAAAAAATATAACTCAACTTTAAAAAATAAAATATAACAAAATATATCATTTTTTATATGTAAAAAAACACCAATAATTAGATGATAAGAGAACAATAAAACATAAAAAAGATTGTAAAAAAAACACCAATACTCAGATGATAAGAGAGTAATAAAACATCAAATACTCGACTTTGACTCAACATACAGAAACACAAAACGTCTAAAACCATAAGATCATCAAGCATCAAACAACTTAATCAAAACTCATTAAACCAAAATCAATTGCCGATCTTATAGAATATGATCTCTTTCCTTTTTTAATACAAATTCTTTTTGGTCATGATACATGACGAAGAACCCTTTTGTTTATTTATTCTCAAGTTGGGTTTTAATAATCTTTGCAAGAAAAGCTGTGAACCTGGTAAAGTAAAAACGTGTATTCCCCGCGAGCTCTTGTCTCTTACGAAGAACGAGAGAGTTTTTAACTTTCAGTGTCAAAAACTGTTCCTTTCCTATGCTTTTGAGCTCCGATACCCAATAGGAAATATAGAAAATTTGATAATATAAAATGAAAAAAAGAGGAGTTGGGATTTATTTAATTTTATAAAAAATAATTAGTTAAAAATTAAATTATCAAACTCATCAGTTTGATTATGATTATCGAATAATTTTTTTACTTAATTAAGGAATAATATATTTAAAGTATGTAATTTTAAAAAAATTAATTTAATAACTAATATTTCAAATTTAGTATAATCAACTATTTAACTTAATTTATTAAAGTCTCAAAAATTTGATTAATAAATTAAATTTTATTTATTCATTAATCAACTTCTAATTATATCAAAATTTTAATTTAATTTATTCATTTCATAGCGAACAAAATCCAATTTGTCATTTTTAATAACTAATATTTCAAAATTAGTATAATCACATTTCTTTTTTATAAAGACTTTTATTTTATTAAATAAACACATTTCCTTTTCATTAAATTTTTGTGTAAATTTTTTCATTTTTGAATAAAATAAAAATATTTATAAGTTTAAATATATTACGTACGAATTCACACAATTTTTTTTAATCTTTAAAAACATGAAAAAGTTATTTTTTAAATATCATTAATAAATTTTTATTATTTTATTATTAACAAAATATGCAAATAAATCGTTAATTACTATTTTCAAATTTATATTAACTATGATTAATGGCATGCACGTATCAATGTGTTTAAAAATTTGTCTTACACCTATTCCTACATTTAATAAATGAAAAATAGTCGGACATATTCAAGTCACAAGATGACAAGACCATAACTTATACTTTTTTTTTTTGAAAGAGAAGTACAAACATATTAAGTTTCTAGGCAGGGAAAAGAAACCCTAAATATATCCTCTAAAAGAATAGTGAAGCAACCCACAGGCGGATTGTGATACCAATAGATGCCGATGTCTAGAGATCTGACATGGTTAACTAGCTAATCCGCAGCTCTATTCGCTTCACGATAAATGTGTTTAGCTTTTACAGTTCATTAGCGGTGTAATAATTGAGTGATCCCTAAAAGTAACGTGTTATAAGGCACAGAGGATGGAGAGGAGGATGATAATAAATTGATGACAGTCAAGAAATCAATGTCTAGTTCCACCCTCCAATATCTCATATTTCATGAAACAGAAGAATTCACAGTCGCTATCTTTTTTATGAGCACTTTTTAGATTGACACAATAATTTACAAATCACAACAACCAAATACTAGATAAGTCATATACAACAAACTCGATTAAAAGAATATAATTAACAAATTTAAACACAAAATTTTTGACACATATCTATTTAATTCACCAACTCGATAAGCCCTAAGGGATAACCTATAAGTTTCAACTTGGTTATGTAGTTTGTTTCATCGGGACAAACAAAAATAGTGATGGGGTTGGATTGTGCCGTGTTGCCAAAATGGAGACATAAAGAGTCAACTATATCCTTTTCTATGAATCCTAAAAAATACCTAAATCTTTATAATTTACTTAAATTTTATTTTGTTAGTTTAATATTTTATAAAAATTATATTATTTTGGATAAATATATTTTTTAAAAAAAATTTGAAGAAACTTTAAATTATAAAAATCATTCAAAATTATTTATCTCATTATTATCAACAACAACAATACTTAGTGACTATTTGGTTTAACTTTTAGAGGACGAATAAGTAGTTTTTTTCACCTCAAAAATTTTTTTCAAAAAAAATAAACGTTTGACTGTAAATTTTTTTAGTAAATATAGTTTTTTGGCAGCTAAAATATAATTTTTTAAGAAGCTCAAATCTGATGCGTCTCAAAACAACGTTTTTTCAATAGATTTTTCATATCAATGATTGAGTCTATTTTTTAATTTCTTTTATCCTTATATTGTACACATAATTCTCACAATATCCACAAATCCATCTTCACTTTTATTTTAAGAATTATATAATATTATTTAATTTTTTACATATTTTAATATATATTTTTTATGAATATTGTTAATATAGGAGATCTAGGTCAACCTATCTAGTAACAAAGCTTTTCACTTTACAGAGAATTATAACGTCCGCAACCGCCCTTTTTATTTTTACAAATAAATTAAGTCTGCAGTATATCACGTGTTGAGTAGCAACTAGCAAGGTTTCTTAGGCCCACTCCGATGAGCGGAGCCGACTAGCCGACTCATTGAAGGTGGGACCTAC
>JANZLX010000213.1:46925532-46937365 GCA_025531955.1 Erythroxylum orinocense | reverse complement strand
TTAAATAATATTTATATGCATAAATAATTTTTATTACAAAATAAAATATAATTAAAATTAAAAGTACTTTTTATTTTATTTTTTATGTTATCAAACAGTATATTATATGAAATTTTTTCAAAATTTAAAAAAGAATGAAAACTAAACTTTTTATAAAAGATTTTATTATAAAAATTCTACTAATATAAATCAGTCCAAACAAACGCTTATTATGAATCTTGTTAATATACGAGATCTAGGTCAACCTATCTAGTAACACAGCTTTTCACTTTACAGAGAATTACATAACGTCCGCAACCTCCCTTTTTATTTTTACAAATAAATTAAGTCTGCAGTATATCACGTGCTGAGCAGCAACTAGCAAGGTTTCTTAGGCCCACTCCGATGAGCGGAGCCGACTAGCCGACTCCTTGAAGGTGGGACCTACACTAACCCAACATTAAACGGGTCCCACGCGTCAATCAGAGAAGTGATCGGACGGACACGTGGTGCTGTCCTTATATAGATGGGTCCACCTTGAAGTTGGGGCTGGACCCACCTTCTAGACCACAATCGGTGAAAAGAGATGTGGGGCCCACTTGCGCTGTGCAATGTAGTACATATCTCTTCTGGAAACAACTAAGAGGGAGAGGGAGCGGCTGCTATAAGCTATTGTATAAAATTATATTTAATATAAGCTATTATCCTATATGGCTGGGTGTAGACCCTAAATGGGTTTTATTACTATTTTGAATTGTTATATATAATAAATTATAAATTACGTATCTTATTATAATTACTTAACAAAGTTAATGAGTTTTAAATTTTTTAAATTGTATTTTTTAAATTTTTATTTATTTTTAATAAATAGTTACTCATGGAATATTTAATAAATATGTCATATTGACACCTTACATATATATTTATTAAAAACAACTTTTTTATTAAATAAGAATAAGGGTATATATTATCAGATCTCTCCAAATCTTGCATCTCAACAGGACTTTAACTGAATGTTTAACTTATCCCAACTTATTAGTTTTATAGACCTTATCGTCTTATACACTATAGAGTTGCTTAAACCCTAAATAGATTTATATTTTATTTCCATATAATGGGTATTTTATTTTTCAAATTTCCAATTATTTTTATTATCGTTTGGTGTAACTAAATGCAAGTATGGTCAAGAGGATGGAGAGAGGTCCAGAAGAGTTTTATATTATTCAACATAGAACTTTTGATGAACTTGAGATTGATTGAGTATATAAGCAAGTAAAAAATCCTCGTGTTTCATGAGAATTCAAGTCTTTGCAAAACTTTTTTTTTTTTTTTGACTCAAAAAGGTGGATTGATCATCCCAGACACCCCACACTCCAACCTGATAAAGTAATAAGGGGTAAATTACGGTCTAATTCTAGCCAGTTTCTTAAAAAGGTGACCTAGTATTTGATGCGCACAAAGATTCACTATATTGGATGAACTTTTACACTGTCACTACTGAGACTTGAACCCAAAATCTCACTCACCTTGCTTTTTAATAACCAACTGGACTACCCGCACGGATAGCCCTTTTTTTTTTCTTGAAATGCTTAAGATTGAAAAAGGTAAAAATGATAGTCAAGTGGGAAGATTGATGATATTATATAAATTGGGTTGCTCCGTTTATAGCAACATTGGTCCTCACCATATGCTTATACCGAGTGCATACTCAAATTTAGTATGCTTTTTTTTATTATTTATTGTTGGGTTGGTGGGAGAAAAATAATTGAAGTGAAAACAGCTAACAAAGAGTACCATCTGAATTAAATTCATATCCACCATGTACAAATGGTACACAATTTTTGCCAGGCTTGCAAGTAGGTCCTATTGTTCTCAGTACTCACTCTTAATGGAAAAGTTAAAAATCTTTATTACTTTAGATTTTACCTCCTAATGATGCCTACCATTTATTCTTTGAGTTATGTCTCTCCGAAACCCACTTTTTGATCTTTTTTGCTTCTTCTTCTTTTAATTAGAAGAATGGTTTAAATAGATTTTAAGGCATGTAAATATAATAGCCCGTTTGTTATCTAAATCAGGCATTAGATATCTCAATAGGTTTGGCTAGAACATACCACCAGTTTTTTTGTTAGACAATCTAAACTGTAAAACTGATTCGTTTCAATAGATAAGTATTTTTTCTTTAAAAAAAGTTAGGTTAAACCTAAGCTTAAGTAAAATGTCTATATAAGGTTAATTACAGTAACATCGTCTTTAATTTTTTGTATATTAAAATTATCACTTATTTATATATAATATTGTTTAATTATAAACAACATTTTACTTGATTTTTTGTATTTTTGTAACTTTAAAAATGTATTGTATTAAAATCTAAAAATTCTAGTATTGGGTCATTTTTAGTTAAAAATGAAAATTTTAACAAGATTGTAATTAAATAATATTATAATAACACAAATAATACTTTTTAAAGAGAAATTAAAAATATAGAGTTGATTGTGTGATTTTTAGTATATATAATCTCATAATATATTGTAATATGACCTTGAGATTAATTCAAATGTAACACTTTCTTCCCTTCTTTTGAATGTAAAGGGTAAAAAAAAAAAAAATTGGGAAATCATGGTTCTCTCAACTTGGAAACTTGCATGCATGTGAAGACCATCAATTTGCAAATTCTCCTTTGCATGTGGAGTGGAAGACAGACACTTGTGGATATAGAAAAGATTTGGAACTCTCACGTGCCATGTGTAATGATGATGCACTTTGACTCTTTTTAACTTCATCATAGTTATGAACTTCACCAATTTGGATCTTTGTTGGTTAATGGCCACCATATGATATGATCTCTCATGCAATAAAAGTAGGTTACATCTGGTCTTTGCTTGTCATGATTAAAGATAAAATCCTCAACTTGCATCACTTCTAAGCTATTTTGCATTTATAGTTTCAGACAAAGAGATTGGATCCTTTACCTCTGTGTGCAATCATTTTATGGTAACTAAACATGCAAGCACTATGTACCAACTTGGTCACCACAAAGTAAAGCTGCCTCACTATTGCTTTACATAACATGGGAAATCCCTTTTTTTGAAACATTAATATTAGTAAAGCTCCTATTTTTTTTATATATGTGTTGAATAAATGTACTTAAAAATTTATATATTACATATTATTTCAGAGTTAAGTGATAATTTCAACTTAATTGTTATTTATAATTCAAACATATTTTTGCTTCGTTCCATTAAATTTGAACTCATTGTAATGAAAACAAAAACTTGAGATTAAGACATTAAACTAATGTTTTTAGAACCAGACTGGAAGTTAAACTAGTAAAACAAGAGATTTAATATTTAAAAGGTTCAACAGGTATTAAACATCATAAAATTGGTTAAAAATTGAATAAAAATTAAAAATTATAAAATATGATTAAAGAAAAACGCTCTTAACTTAAAGTTTAATTTAAAAAAGAAACTGTTAATTAATAATAATTAATTAATTTATTTTGATTTATTAAAATTGATTATTATTATTATTATTATTATTATTAGTGCTAAGATTTAAATTGCCTTTTTACGTATTTATTTCGTGCTAGTTTGTCTTTTCTCTCTCAAACTTATATCATTTTTATATTATCTCATTTGCATGTGGGTATATTGGAAATAGTCTCTTTACTATGTAGGGATAAGACTGCGTACTATCAAACCTCCCCAGACCTCACTTTATAGTGTAACTTTAGACTGGGTGATGACGACAACGATGATGATTAGTTTATAAAAATCAACCGATTAATTAAGAAACTGATATATTTTTAATAAAAAATTATTAAAATAAATTGAACTAAAAAGTTGAAAATTAAACTAAAAAATTAGTCTGTTCAAGATTTTAATAATTAAACCGATCAAACGAGTTCAATTTTAATCATAACATTAAACTATGAATGTATGTTGGTTGGAATGGTACATAACCTCAATTCCTAAGTATATCTCATATTGGTTTCCAACTCCAATAGTTTATATGATAAAACAAAGAAAAGAAGAGGGTAAGAGCAGCAGATTTTGACACTTTCCATATCTCCCTCTCAAGTCAATAGTTTGTTGGCATCTACCTATGTAGAGGAGACGGGACATTATGTGACCCTTTAGGCTTATAGGCACGAACATGACGATCATGATTAAGTCAACGTGCACCGTTGGATGGAGCAGCTGGTAGTTTGACTAAACTGCGTGATGACCCCAAGCTTAGGAAGTTGCCGTCTATATGATTCTTAACTCTTTCATTGGGCTTCTCGAGTAGTTCTTTCCATGTGAGCCCATTTGGCTGTGGACATTAGTTTGGGCTTACTAGATTATGTCATTTCATTTTCTCTATTTGTCATTTATAAACTTTAGGCCCATTCGATTCCTTTTTTTTAAAGAAAAGCCCATCTTATTCCAGTGTCACGCGGAGTCCATTGCCTAATTCCCTAATTTAACAAAATTAAGAGCCCTTATTTGCAAAAACCCAAAAAGTTAAATTCATGAGAAGGGTACTACACTAAGTCTCCTTCTTTCCCTCAACCTCTATCTCTTCAGTCTCTCAAATCCATTCTCTCCTCTTTGCCTGATCTTCCAAATTTCTGGGGTTTTGCCCAATTCCTAATTCATTGTGCACTATCAGCCCTTCTTATCCGTTGCACGATATAACATATTACATGTTCTTCAAATTCCTCTAATTTACTAGGAATTTTCGGGCATATTATTTATTTTTGGGATAGAGAATGGCTTCTGATTCGTGGGGTTCTCGTTTCTCGACTTCTTCGAGGCGTTATCATCCATCTCGATCAGGTTTGTTCCAAATTTTGTTTATTTTCTGATAAAGAACCGACCTTTTTTTATTTTACGCGCAAAGGTATTTTCTGGGTTTTTGTTGGTTTCTTGGTTTTCGGGTTTTTAAAGGTTTTTTTGTTTGTTTGTTTGTGGGTTTGGCGATTTTAGATCTGTTTGATGAGGCTGAAGGGGAAGAGGATTTGAGAGCGGAGTTCTTGTGCCCATTTTGCGGTGAGAATTTTGATGTCGTTGGACTCTGTTGTCACATCGATGAGGAGCACCCAGTTGAAGCCAAGAATGGGGTATTAATTTCCTTTTCTGTCGGTTTGAGACTCTAATATGTTACTTTCTTCTTGTTTCTATTAATTTTTCTTTAAATTTCAGTTTTTTGGTCTGTCATGTTGAGAAATTTTGGAAAAATTTTTGAGTTCTTCGATTTGATGACAATTTATTGATTTAGTTTTCTTTGGAAATTGTTATATAGTTTGTGTTTAAAGGATGTCTTTTCAGGGTTTTTGACTAAATATAGAAGTTTTATGAGGGTTTATAGACATGAGTTTATACTTGGTAACGAGCAAAAGAAAGTGTTATGTTCTCTTTAGCTTTTTAGCTTCTAAGTTGACTTCTAGTCTGAGGTTCTTGATTGCAAGGATTGTACATTTTGGATGTAGATCATAGGTTGGAATGTGAATTTCATTCTCTTTTGAGTGTTATTTATCAAGAACCAGTCTCTCCGTTAGTTAGGGGTAAAGGTAAGGTTGCATATTACTGGATCTTATCAGACCCGGATATCAGTCGAAATTTTTTACTGAGTTTTTGTTGTTTCTGAGTGCTATTTACCTGCAAGAGTATTAGCAACTGGATCACAAACACTTTTGCTTTAGTTCTTATGCTCTAATCTGATTTTGCTATGGGTGCAGTTTCAAAATGCGTTAATGCTGTGAGCGTTGTTTGAGGGTATGATACTGACTATTCGTTTGAATTGTCTGTTCTAGGTATGCCCAGTTTGTTCCAAGAGGGTTGGAATGGATATTGTTGGCCACATTACCGTGCAACATGGGAACTTTTTAAAGATATCCTTAATCTTTGATTGGATCCTTAAGTTTAATCTTTTCCCAAATTTCTTGAGATTCGACTCATTTCGTTTGTGTTAACTAGATTTGCTTTTTCTTTCCGATGGAACCTCTGTCTGTGTTTTATTATTTTGTGCTCAACGGCTTATTGTATCTCTTAGTTTCAAATTGCTTCTCTTTTTCATTTTCCTGTTTCATCACAATCCTTCAAGACTCCTTGGTATTCCTTAACTTGGAATTACGTGCAACGAAAAAGAAGGTTGCGCAGGATGGGTTCTAGCTCAGCATTTTCTATGTTGAGAAGGGAGCTTCGAGAAGGAAGCTTGCAATCCCTGCTTGGAGGATCTTCGAGCTTCATTCCTTCCTCTAATACAGAGCCTGATCCGTTGTTGTCATCCTTTATACTTAATCCACCTGTTCCGGAGGAAACTATCAATATCCAGCCTCTTTCATCTGTTGATGGAGGCTCGGGTAAGAGCAACAACACTGAGGAGTTTCAAGAAAGGTATGGGTCATTTAGTTCTTTTTCCCTGTTAAATTTTTTGACTAGATGTAGGAGTATAGAACTTTATCCTATCAGGGTTAACTAGGTTGGACTTTGTTTGACTTAGATACTCGTGATTTTAAATTTTCATGTGCAGTGATTGGTCAGCTATTCTTTTCAAAATTCTTAAACCCAAGTGTCAGGGAATGAACTTAGTGAAATCCATTTAAGATTCTTGGTATTCCCTTGTAAGGGTCATAAATTGAAAATTTTGGGTATCTGCAAAAGGGTATCATGACTTTAGTAAACACAATTATCATTTTGATTATGCCATTGAGCTTGCATTCAAACTAGAACTTGAAGAGAACAGAACTATAATCACCTGGTGAACCTTGGCAAAATACTAAGTTGCGCTAGTATCTGAACTTGGTATTGCCTATGTTTTTTCTCGTATTGGTTACGTTCATGAAAACCGTGATTTCAAATTGACAGGAATGTGGAACGGCCAGCTCTATCTAACAAAGAACAAGAGGAGAAGATGCAGAAGGCAGAGTTTGTCCGGGGATTGTTGCTATCCACAATTCTTGATGGCACATTATGAGCCAAAGAGGGGATTGGTGTGAGAGGAGAGAGATGTTGCGTGTCCTGTATAAATATCTATGCAAATGAAGAGGGAAGAACTCATGCGAGATTAAGAGGGAAGGCTTCAGCTCATAAGTTGTATTAGTTGGGCACGATGAACTATGTACTAGTGACCTATTCCAGGTTATATATATATAATGGGAAGATGGAATAACTTATCCCTACGTCAGGCTATGATTTTTGAGTGAAATAAAAGTCGTGTGAAATCAAAATAATCGGTGCATCGCTTCGATTGAATATCAGCAGATCTTATAACAGAAATTATCAAGAATCATGATTGCAGTGTACACCCAAATTGTGGCGTTTTCAGTCGGTGTACATCCGATGAGTCGCGTTTTAGGTCGGACTACATCTGAAGAGTGATGACTGCGAATTCTATCAAACAGACATCAATTAAACATAATCTGACCCTTCTCATTAGACCACTTGAGAACAACAGTTTTAACTTGAATTGATTGACCCTTCTTTACAGGATGACAAAATTGAGTAGGTCAGGTATGTACCAATCTGAAGAACTAGAGTACATTAATAAAAGAAACATACAAGAAGTTGCAAGTACAAAATGAACCTTCAATGATCAAAAGAGATTATATACAAATCTATATAACTTTTCATCATTATCATCATGATTGTCATATCACAGCCTTATTCAGGAGGCCGCGCCAAAACAGGATAGTGAAATAACAACCAGAAGGCCCCTCCAATAGCCTCTAAACAAGCATTTACTAAATAAAAGCCAAAACTAGACCTCTCTTCTATCCTTATCCAAGAGAGAGAGTTATAAAGCCAATATAACTTAGGCTGAAAATCCTAAAGGCACCTCTCAATGAGTTTAAAACGACGATGGACATTTTGCATTAACAACAGACAGTGTTTGTCTTTATATGATTGAAGCTTCCGACTCTTTCTTAACATTCAAAGTCTCAGGATATACAAAAGACTAGGTATCACCTCCAGTTAGAGTTATGCCTTGCGAAAAAACTGTAATCAGGATGATTGACTCGTAAAAGCCTAAGCCATTTATCAGCAGCTAGCAGTAGCGAAGCCCTTTTTTGACATTCGTATGCTTTATTAGAATTCCGAAAGGACACCTTGAACTTGTAGGAAGCAAGGCCAAAAGTTGGCAAAGGAAGCTTAATCGGTGCACCAACTGGAACATCCCTAGCGGTAGAACCACGAAGATGCATTCCATCAACGTTTAAACCTGTTCCAAAGAGGTATATAATGAACCATATGTAAGCCCATGATTGCAGGATAACATAAGCAAGCAACTATGCTAAGATAATAGTTCTACATGATCAATGCAAAATAGAATGTATAGAGAGAGTACTTTGGAAAAGTGTTGAGAGTGAATGAAAAGTCAGGAAGCAGGCGTCAAGATTCTGTAACGTCTGACCCACAGGGATCCTATAAATCGGATACCAATGCACAGAGACCCAACTTGAAGGTGACAGGTCCAAACTTTTATATGTCTTCAGTTCTGGAAATTGTGATGCAAGAAAAGAGATCTATATAATATTGTGTTAGTAACTAAAAATTATAACAAAAGAGTAGAATCTCAACATAGTAAAAGTTTGACGAACTCACCTTATCAGCTAAAGGTTCTCGCATAAATGGTGGATCATATTCCATATATTCAAAAACAAGCTGACCAGAAGGGTTGGAAATTTCACATTCATCACTTGATGAACCCTTCAGAGGTTTATTTCCAAGAGACACTCCATTCAATCTCTTGTCAATTCCACCATCACTGCCACCGTCACTACTTGTTTCCCTAGATGAATCATTATCGCTCTCTTCATCACGTCTCCTGTAGGAAGATGAAAGCAATAAATTAATCGAAGAAAGGGACTGGCTAATCCACAAAAAGCGGAATTGTGAAAAGATGATAAAATTAAATTAATAATAAGCAAAGATGCACATACACACACATGCCACTCTAAATTCTAATATTTATTCCTCAAAGGAACACCATAACTTATGCTGATCAGAATGCCATATCAATTGGAAGGCAAGGAAGCAAACATGAAAAGAACCACAGATCCTCCTGCCACTACAGTTCTTCATAAAAGGACTTCCGCAACAATATTCTTGGCTGAAGTTTAAACAAGGGATGCGTTGTACAACTGAGGTACATTTCATCATATTCACTTCTAAAAGGTTCACACTCTTCTCATTAGTTCTTCATGTAGATTCTCTTTACGCTTTAAATAAGTGCCCATTTACGTCTGCAAACCCTTCACATGGAGTTAATCACTACAACACCTTACTCATACAAAAGTTGTAATTGAGGAAATATCACCACTCCAAGTCTTCATAAAGGGTGGCTTTTTTGGACTTTTTCCTCTCATTCTTGTACCATTTCCATATACTCTTCATTAGATGTAATCAGTATGACTGAGGCATTAAGACAAAAACTAAGCTACTCAAACACCATGAAACAAATTCATGGCTAGAATATGAGACAAAATATTGTCCCAAAATTTCTCCTGGCACATTTTCCACCAAGAAACATCTCGCTGCAATAAGATTATTATGTAAAGCTCATGCAAGACACCACAATATAGGATATAGGTGAAAATTATGAAGCTAACAAGCTGCAAAAGATCTAAATTTTCAAGATTCCTTTTCACTTTAAAAAGGTCCGACTGTTCATAACTGAAGCTCATATTTCCTGCAAATGTTAACTGCCCTTACAGCTTGCTAACGGTGTAGATTAGATCTTTCATCCATATATAATTTGTACCAGTACAAAGGAAAATAAAGAATAGTGTTAATGAATGGAACTAAGAAGAAAACCAACCTAAAACAACCTGAAAGAAAGAACTCTAAAGCAGTATGATAACCCACGGGTACTGAGAAGGTACATTTTGGTTATACAAACTCATCTCGGAGATCTTTATGAATTACAATAATTCCTAGCTAAATTGATACGTCCAAGCCTAAAAACAGAAGTTATCCACCTCACCACATGATAAATACGTGGCTTCAGAACAGGAAACATAGAACAATGGATATTAAGAAATGATAAACACATGGAACCAGAACAGATAAAGTTCAAATACAGCATATGCTTCTCTTCACAGCACAACAATTTAAGTCATTGTGATCATTCAAAATTATTAGAAGATTTAGAAATATAAGTAACAATTGATTGCAGATAAATATCAGAAGATGTCAACAACTTACGTTAACCGCAGAAATGGTCTGGATGGGTCCACATATAACTGAATGGCAGACAAGGAGGGACAATAGTACTGCATAACAATTTCACTATCATCCAATAAAAGGGGAACTCCAGCTCCATATGCACTCCACTCCCTAAACGATTCCCAGAGATCCTCAAGCACGAAATATGGGTGACACTCTGGTTCATGAGTTCTCCATCCCCTTACACTGGTCTACAAACCCATAAATGCAACCTTATTAGACCTCATTCATTATTAGAAACAGAGAACTGCAGCCATTTCAGATGAAACACCACACAATAACATTGTTCAAGAAATTCACGTTCCAAACCCTAATTTCTAATATTGACACATTAATTCCATCTTTAACCGACAAATTCCGAAACCTATATAAGAAAACCACCCAAGATTCAAACTTCCATCGTAAAGGACAGCAAACCAACGAAGAAACAATCGAAGATTCAAACTTTAACAAAACCCCATTTCTCATCCATAATCTACAATCAATCACTACCTTAGGCAAAAACTGGGCAGGAACAATCGGGGCAGTGTACTCCAAGAACCGATCCAAATTAGTCAAGATATCCTCACCGACAGTCCGCCCTGAAACAGAACAGCTAGAGGACAACGACGAGTTTGACCCGCATTGATCAGAATCCGACTTCTTCACCATCTCCGACCCAGAATTCTTCAAGCCCACCACCGTTTTTTGCTGCTGCTTTTGTTGATGCTGTTGTTCCTTTTGCTTTCGCATCGCCGGAGACACATAGAACCGATTCTCTCCACGGTTTCGGGTCATCGGGTCCCCTTCGGATCTTGGCATTGTACAACCAAGTGCACCACAGATGGTTACAGAGCGAAAGCAAGGTTTTAACTTTTAAGTGCTTCAGAGTCAAGGGATACAAAAGGGGTTTTAGCTATTTTACGAGATTAAACGATCAAATCAAGTATGCATACACCAAATCGAAACAGAACAGAACAAGAGTTGAAAAAACAGAACAGAACCCAGAAAAAAATACCTCTGTTTTCGTGAAAACATATAATAAAAAAGTCGTCTTTTGTGTTGTGGTTGTGTCGTTGTATTGTGTCACTTGTCGTCTAAACCATTATATGCACGTATGTTCTTACTTCTTCGAGTCGGATTATCTTTTGTAGCTAAGTACAGCGTGTGCGAAAGTGTGACGAGAAGTATCTAGAAAGTTTCTTTTTGATAAATTTAAATTCAATTAATGAAAATAAGAAGAGTACAAAACTACTGGTGGTAACATAAGAGCGAATACCGTTCCATATCGGTCGGAAAATAGAATGATATTTGTTCTATCAATATCGACCTTAAATGTCAGTTAGTATCAGTGTTTTTTGTTCGGTACCAATCGATACATACAATACCAGAACATATTGGCCGGTACCGTGAAATTCGGAAAGATGGAGGACCAATTTGTAAATTTTAAAAAATTAACCCTAAAAATTTGATGAGAAACAGATAGCACGTACTGCAAGAGGACACAGTCATCAACATGGGTTACTGGGTTGTTGGAGTTAGCGAGTCGTGCATCATGTTAACAGATATCCATGAACTTTTGCTTGATATTAGGAGTAGTATTCACGTTCTTATTTTGTTGCCATTTCAAATTCCAGTTGTTAAGTGGGTAAGCCACGACT
>JANZLX010000213.1:46909999-46922932 GCA_025531955.1 Erythroxylum orinocense | reverse complement strand
ATGAGGAATGTATAACGTAATTATTATTAAAAGCTGCTTATAACAAGTGGTGATAAAAATAATAGTTCTTTATATATGACTTGTGTGGGAAAAGGTACATGTAAATAGCATCATTGCCACTCATTAATAATGAGTAATGATATTTTATGGGCCCCTTGGTAAAGTAGAATTATAAATGGATCCAATATAACTGAGGTACAATTATAATTTATCATTTACTTAATGGAGAACAAGAAATGATTATAGTACAAAGATGACACGGTCCTATTTTGTATGTTAATTATAATATCATAAGGCAAAGAATGGACACAAGTAATGTTAATGAGAACATTATTAGAAGGATCGTGTTACGTAAAAGGTTTACTAAACATCTATGTTGTTTGGGTAGCTGTAATGTATAGTTAGAATACCGCTTGCAGTTTATGAAATAAAATGTTGTATTTCATTGCCAACATAATACAGATCCTCGATATAGGTCATACCAACTGAATGGGAAACAAGAATATATATATTTTTAGTGTACAAGATTTCATGTTGATGAAATAAAGGTACATGTTAAAATAATGTCACATGATGTGACAGCCTAGACAGGAAATAAATTTATTTGAAATGTATATTATGAGAATAATATAAATTTCATGAAATATAAATTTATTTATAGCCCAAGCCAAAAAGAATTTATTTTAACAAAATTTCATGAAATATAAATTTATTTATAGCCTAAGCCCAAAAGAATTTATTTTAACAAATGAAGAGAGAGAATGGATGTATTATTATAGCCATCAAATTTGCAATAGTTTTTAAGGTGATTTTGAACAGAAAATTGAAACAGCAAACGATAACCATTTTAGACAAATGACCTATCAATTTTGTAGCCCTTGAAGTGTAGAATTTGATGGTGAAGGTTTCAGGTCGATTGGAGTATGCTAGAAGTAGTTATCACTGTTCTAGTGCCGTAAGGTCAGGAATTAAACATGTTGTTTCAAAACCGTTCTTAATTTAATTGCCACAAATGTTGTGTGAATTTAAAGAATATTTTGAGGCCATTCGTTTTTACAGATCTGGTTAGACTGGGATATAGGTTTCGTTCTTGTTAGCCATTGTTCTCTCTAATAACTTGTTAAAACAATTATCGATTGAGTAATCGATTAAGAAACGGGCGACGAAGCTAGGCAAGGATGAAGAGAACTCTAGCACGAACTCGATGTCCTTGTTTCAGATTCAAGGTGAACTGAAGGAATACAACTTCGTTAGAGACCAAAGGTATGTTTTAACAATTCCTTTTGTAGGAATATAAACTTGATTGTGATGCAAACAAAATACAAGAAGAATTAGCAATAATAGAAACGATCCTCATTGTTATCGGATTTAATTTTATTTTTAAATTTTACCCGATTCATAACATGAAATCCCTTCAATTTTGAATACCATTGATGAGATGCTTTTTTTAAGCCATATATGGATTTATTGAGCTTGCAGACCAAATGCTCACCATCACTAGAGGAGAATTCTTCTGGTTGTTTCATGTAAACCTCTTCCTCTAGTTTACTATTAAGAAACGTTATTTTTACATCCATTTGACGCAAATCAAAGTCAAAATGGGCTACTAATGCCATAATTTCTCGAAGAAAATCTTTCTTTTATACAGGAGAAAATGTCTCCGTGTAGTCGATTCCTTCTTTTTGAGTAAATCCTTTAGCAACAAGTTTTGCTTTATGTCGCTCAATGTTGCCTTATGAGTCTTTCTTTGTTTTAAAGACCCATTTATTCCTAGTAGATTTTACACCATTAGGCAATGCAACGAGATCCCATACTTGATTACATGCCATAGAATTCATCTCATCTTTCATGACATTGTACCATAAGTTTGATTCTTTAGAACTTATGGCTTATGAACATGTTTCAGGATCATGTTCGACTCCTATGTTAAAGTCCATTTCATGTAAATACACAATATAATCACTAGAGATACCTGATCGCTTTACTCTAGTAGATCTCCTTAATGTTGTTTCAACATTCTCCTCAGGATCATGTTGTGAAATTGGTTGATGAAAAATTTCTTGTTGTTCCATATCAACAACTTGATCTATTGAATTGGTATCAATTGCTTCTAGAACGAAATAAGTAGGGATACATATATCGTGAATAATCATTTATGAAGGTGATAAAGTATTTCAGACTATTTGCATTCATGTCTGGACAACAAATAACCATATGTATAATTTCTAATAGATTTGTGCTCCTCTTTACACCTTTTTTAGACTTGTTAGTTTGCTTACCTTTAATGCAATCGACATAAGTCCCATAATTAGAAAATTCCAAAGTACTAAGTACTCCTTCATTTATCAATTTCTTAAGTCTCTCAATAGATATGTGTCCTAATCTCTGATGCCACAATATAGAGGAATCCTCATTCACAATACATCATTTTATCCCAGTAGTAGTATGCATAGAAGTATAAGTAGTGTCATTTCATAATTTAAGAGAATAAAAACCATCAATCAAAACACCATGTTCAAGAACTTTGGATTTATTGTATAATTGAAAACCATAATCTATAAAATTGCAGGTAACACCTAATGGTACAAGTCTTGAAATAGAAATTAAATATCGATAAAAACTTGGCACATAAAAGGTATTTTCCATATGTAAAATAAAACCACTGCTTAATGTCAAACTGCAAGTGTCAATGGCTTCCACATGTGAACTCATCTTGCCTCCTAAATAGTTGTAGTGTTCACTTCCCACTGGTTTCCTTAGGTTGTGCATACCCTGCAAAGTAATTAAAATATGGATTGTTGAACTATAATCAATCAACTAGGTGTTACGATTAACACTAACTGTATTAGATTCATAATAAACAAATGAAAGGTGAGTACCTTTAATTTCGAGCTAGTTCTTAAATTTTAAGCATTCTTTCTTCATGTGTCTCCTCTTTTTACAGAAGAAGCACTTTGATTCTTTCTTTATCTCGAGCCGAGAAGGATCTTGCCTTTTTCCTTTTTTTTCCCTAATCCTTCTTTTTCTTTTCTTGCATAGTCAAGCTCACTTTTTCAACCTCTTCCATAGCCAATCCTCCTTCTTCTTGAGCATACATAATCGATCAACAACTCATTAATTGACTGTTTGCCTTTATGTGTGTTGTAAGAAATTTTAAAAGGATCATATTGTTGGGGCAGAGTGTTCAGAATAAAATGAACTAAGAAAGATTATGACATTTTCACTTATAAAGCTTCTAGATGAGCCGTTATGTCTCTCATACGCATAATATGATCACATACACCTTTTATCCTGGTGAGCCTTATAGATGATAATTGCGTTATTAAGATGCGGGCAAAAGCCATGTCAGATGTAGCAAATTGCTCATCGATGGCTTTTAAAAGATCTTTCACCCTAGGATGTTGTTCAACGAAACAACGGATACCAATAGATATCTTAGTCTTTATGAACATCACAGAAAGACGATTGGATCACTCCCATTTGTCATAAAGACTAACTGCATCTGGACTGTTGGTTTTAATGATAGCAGGTGATTCATCTTCCCTTATAGCATAATCTATATTCATCCAGCCCAAATGAAGAAGCATTCTCTCCTTCTATACCTTATAATTATCACCCTTTAATTCGGGAATGTCACTTAATTTCATAGATACCTTATAATTATGTTCTTTTTCTTAATTTCTGTGGATAAATCAAGAAATATAATGTGATAATTTATCCTAATTAATCATATACATATAACGAAATTTATGTGGGTAACTTTTATTATATATATATGATTAACTACAACTACTATTTACAGCCATCCATAAACTTAAATATATAATTTTAATCAATTACAGTTCATAGCTGGTCCTGGCGGAGGGAGCTTGATCAAAAGTAAATTAACCTACACTACCAATGGAGATGATGAACCTGCAGAAGAAGAGATCAAGAAGAACAATGGAAAGAGTACGGGGATCTTCAAAGCTGTTGAAGCTTATCTTCTCCAAAACCTTGAGGCCGCCTACACTTAGGTTTCGTCTTCTCTACGGTTGCATGGCATGTCTCTTACGAAAAACCATAGTTGTTGGTTTCTCCAAGGTCTTGGCCATGGTGGACGATTTTCGATTGAATAAGGATGTTTTTATCGTACTTCAATGATAGGATTGTAATGTTTCTTACATTTGGAGTGGTGTTGACTTCAGGTTTACGAACTTAATAAAATTTCGATTTCAGACACAAATACGTTCCAAAATATTCTAAAATAAAAAATTTGAATACATTCACACTGAACTTAGGCTTAGTATTTGTTTGGATGAGCTTATATCAGTAGAGCTTTTATCAGTGGAGTTTTTCTGAGAAGAGCTTTTCTAAGAAGTCAGTTGATTGTTTGATTGTCATTTTAAAAAGAGCTTTTTTGAAAGAGCTTCATACAGTAGACTGCTTGACAATATAGAAATAAAAAGCATTTTTAATTTTAACTATATTTTATTTTGTAATAAAAATTATTTATGCATATAAATATTATTTAAAATACATTAAACAATATTTAAAACACAATATATTAATTATTATATAATTTTTCTATATGAAATATAAATGAAAATATATCTAGCCGATATTTTATATGAATTATAACATAAGTAAAATTAATATAAAAAATATAAAAAGTCAAATAATATTATATAATTCTCAAAATAAACGTGAAGATGAGTTTGTGGATATTGTGAGAATTATGTGTAAAACATAAGGACAAAAGAGACTAAAAAATAAACTCATTAATTGATCTGAAAAATATACTAAAAAAGTGCTTTTTTTAGAAGTTCCAAATTTGTGCTTCTTAAAAATCTGTATTTTAGCTGCCCAAAAAGCTATATTTACTAAAAAGAATATTTTTTCATTTTACATTCAAGCATTTATTTTTCTTAGAAAAAGCTTTTGAAATAGGAAAAAGTATTTATTCATCCTCCAAAAACTCAACCAAACAGACACTTAAGCTAATGTTGAAAATGTTTAACTCTGACTAATAAATAATTTTAATTTTTTCGAATAAACGAACGAAATTAAGTTAAATTCACCCAATAAACTTAAGTTCAAATTTAAACTTATACAATTTTTTCAACCTCGAACTCAAACTTTGAACTCTATTCTATAATTTTTATCGACATTTGAGAGTTTTGTGGTTGACAATGTATTAAGCTTGCTTCTATCTTGATAAATTAAATTTTGGCGATCCTAAAATAACATTATTTTAAAAAATTGAATTGTTATAGCCGATTTCTTATTACTTTTGAAATCGGAATAAATTGAAAATATGATCAAACTAAAATTATTTCATTGAATTTGAAGTTAATCAAACCAAATTTGTCAAGTAGGGAGACATAGGGTCAAAAGATTCTGTGTTCGAATCTCCTTACCTACACTCTCTCGATCGAGCCTGTTGTATAGGGTTGACCTAGTACAGAGTACTCGATTAATAATATTTGTAGGCTACTGCGTCAATTCTGAAGTTTACCCAGTGCATACCCAAAGGGCCTCCGTTTAAAAAAAAAACATATTTCTTTAAATTTGTGGTTGAAAAGAGCCCTTTTGAAACAACCGACTTTACTTTAAAATGTTCAATAATTAAGTAAAGCTCATCACTCAGAACTATAGCTTTATGAAAGCAAAGCTAAAAGACAATCATCCACTAATACTATTTATATGTAAAGAACAGAATTAACTAAAAACTATAATAATCAAATAGGGAATATCTCTACATGGTCCCTCCTCCTAAAGGGTCCGTTCACATTAAAAGCTTTGCACTAACTTGTAAAGGATGGGTCGGGAGGGAAAGTTCACATTAAATTTTAAGAAAATATTTTATTTTATTACAAATTATTAATTAATGATATGTGTGAGACTATAAAATTATATGATGATCTTTCACATAATTGTTCTCTTATTATTAATTAAAATTATTTAACTTATTTTCTTTTCTATTTATCCTTTTTCTATTGCAGGTCAATCGCTCACTACTTTCGAGATTTCTTCGGACTGTTTTCGCGTGCTCTGCCTTACCTTGGAGGTGCAGCTCCTGTCATCATTTGTGGTAGTATTAATCTTAGCCAATTTGGAGCTAGGTTTTTGCTGTTTCTTTATGTTAGTCCCTCCTAACCTTGCTTCCTACTGGTTGGTTTGTTTTGGTTAGGTTCTCTCTTGAGACCTTGTAACTTGGACTTTCTTTGCATATATTTCTTAAATTTCTTGTAGTTGTTTGAGTTTCGGGCTATTTTTTCCTTGTTGCGATGTCCCTTTGTTTATTTTGATTTGCCTTGCGGTTTTGCTAGTTGAGCCTTTTAAGGCTGTGTCTGTGAACTTTCTTGTATATATTTTTTGTCTATTTAATTGATTTTTCTGATTTATCAAAAAAAAATTTATTTAACTTATTAGAATTATAAAAAAAAGCTATTATTACAACATGACATTGTTGTACTCCATGAATCGAAAGAGGCCCTTCTCCTAAGCTCGTGAAATATTTTACCTATAAGTTTCAAAAGAACTGCATCATAAATTTTCAGCCTATATACCAATCAAGTGAGTTACAGAACAAGTTTTACCTATAAGCTTTGGCTCGAGCTTCTTTAGACTTGGAACATATCCGAAAAATTCTTGTCAAGTTACTAGAGTCTCTCTCCCTCTCTCTTTTTTCCCTTAAGATTTGACAATTACTCCAGCAAGAATCTTCCTCTTTCTGTGTCTTATCACAAAGGAAAGAAGATTCCTTTTGCTTTTGCCTCTCATATATTCTTCCTCCATGCACAAAACAAATGTCACCTTACCTGTACATTGATTCTTCACTTGTACTCTTTCCACCAAACATCCCTGTCATCTCCCATATTAATTGTTCCTCCATTCTCTGTATCTTCCTCCCTCCGTTCCCTAATGGCTCAAGAATTAGAGGTATGTTCTTTGCATTCCAATACCTGGTGAGACCAGATAATATAAATACATACTTTCTGCATAAATGAACCTTAACATGGCTCGACTTAGTTTGAGCATCAGAGTTGAGTTTGTTTCTATAACCATTCATGAGTGGCTTTCCTTCTCAAAGTGCAGAATCCTCGAGTCACCGAGATACAAGTGCGGATGGACTGCAACGGGTGTGTGCAGAAGATCAAGAAGGCACTGCATGGCGTTGATGGTAAGATGGAATATGTCTGACAAATTCTTGTTAGTGTTGTTCTTCAAAAATCATCACCATCGTCCGGGGATTCACTATTTCTGATGTAGATTAATGTTGCAAGTTGCTCAGGTATATCTCATATATATGTTGATCTTCCCCAACAAAAGTTGACAATAACCGGATGGGCAGATCCAGAGAAAATTGTCAGAGCCATTAGGAAAACTAGGAAGATGGCCATTATCTGTTCTCACTCGGAATCAACAGAGCCTCCTGCTGCTCAGCCATCGGAACAATGTCAACAACAGCCTGAAGGTGGTTCTTCGCCACCATCAGCCTCTGATACTGCTAACCCTCCTCCAGCAGAAGCACCAGCCGCTGAACCACCAGCAGCACCCCCAAAGGATCCACCATCGGAAGAGAAACCATCAGCAACACCTCCTACGCAAGATACTAATGCAAGCCAACCTAATCCACAAGCCTCTATACCCAGAGATGAAGGAGAAGTTCATACCATATACCACCACCCTCCGGCACCAGATTATGACAACTATAGACATCGACCCAAAGATCAAGGACAAGTTCACATCAAATACCAACACCATCCGGCAACAGATTATGACAACCATAGATATGGCTATGGAGATAATTACACAGGTCACTGGAATAGATATGGTGGTAATGGACCAAGATTTTCACCGGAGCCAATACAGCCAATCCACGTCACACAAAGCTACAGCACATATCGGCCATCTCCATATGTTACTAGTTACGAGTATATACAGTCGCCACCGCCACAACCAACATTTTATAGCAGCAGGATGGACCATTACAATGACGAGTATCAAGAAAATAATCAAAATGGAAACATCACATCTATGTTCAGTGATGAAAATCCAAATGCATGCAGGATAGTGTAAAAAGGGTCAGGCAGGGAGAACATGATGAGAAGAGGGACTCTTGTTTCGTGTCAAGGAAATACAGAAATCAATTAATTGTCAAACAGAAGAATTAACAGAATTCTGATGGCTGCAATATTTCCTAACAAGCATGTGAAAACGTTGATCCACAATAGAACTAGATTCTAAACTTGTATGGGCGGTAAGAATCAATTCCCTGCATTCCGTTTCCAAGGCACCGCTCCTCTAGACTTCCTTTTTGTTATATGAATTTTTGTAGAAGTATCCTATAAAGAACTAAGCTTGTGCTACAAATGGACGCATTTAAAATTGTGTTTTGCCATGTCAAAAAATAGGACTTAATTTATTATCAAATTTCTGTTGGTTCTCTGTCAAAACCAATTTTGCTAGTAACCTAACTAAAGACGAAGCCTCTTGCAATAAAGCAAATATAATTTAGAATAATTCATAGGTGAACTCAAAAAGGACAAGCAATATTATAGATTTTCATAAAAGAATTACCAAGAAAATGGTCAAACAAATCACTTAGAACAGTCCTATTTACAATGTATACTTAAATTCTCAACGTGAACATATAATGGTAGGATTTCCAACTATAGACTTCAAAAAAGTGCTACAGGCAGGGATTCTTTTGAAAACTTTTAAAACAACTATTAGTGTTAGGACAAAGGTGATGTAGGACAAATAGAAGAATTATGAACTAGTAGTTAAAAGCACAAAATTAGGAAGTGTGGTGGTATTAGGCTGCTGGAATATTAGGTTTCAAGGTTGAATTTTGGCTATGAAAGCAGAATTTTCAGATTTTGTAAAGCTGGAAATTTAAGGTTTGATTGCTAGAATTTTAGGCTTAGGATTTTAGGATTTAAGATAGATGGAACATAGGTATGAAAGGGCCGGAATTTTAGGCTTAGGATTTTAGGGTTTAAGATGGTTGGAACATATTTAGGTTAGGGTTGCTGGAATTTGGTGAAGAACACAAAGAATGGATGGTAGGAAACTAGGAATCACTCTTAGGAGAAAGCATCGCACCTTCTAATAGAAAACTCAAGTTTGTAGAAAAATTCCAGATTACTTCTTATTAATGAAAGACCAAGTACATATATATAGTGTTTTTAGAATTCTTATTCTAGTAGGAAAAGGATTTCTAATTTAAATCCCAACATAATAGAAATTCTATAGGTCCTATTCAACGAGGATAACATATCTAAAACAGAATAACATAACTACTTCCTATCCAATAAGAAATCCTAATGCAATATGAATTTCAGCCTTTATCTTCAATTTCAATTCAATTCCCAATCTTCATCCCACCAAATTAAAGCTTGTGATTGATTAATCTTTCCTCTTTTATTTGTCTTATAGACTTTAAGTTCTTTTGCATCAGAGTTGTGCTGTTTGAACTATCAGAGAAAGAGACAAGAACATTTATGGTGCAGAATAAGAACCAAAAGTTTTTCAACTTTGGAAATTCTGCAATCAAGGGAGATTAAGCTAAAATCTTTTAACCAACTGTAAGATATTATCAAAAAGATGACACATGATATGTTATAGTGTTGCGTGCAAACAGTGACTTGAAAGAAGGCATAGTCCTTGTAATTAGTTCATATGCAAGTTATCCATCTCGTCACAATAAGGAAAAAGGATATACCCAACATTTTTCCTTTTCTGCAATGCTATTTTAACTGTAGCACTAGATTCTACAAGAAAGATCATACTGCAATAGGCCGTGCATTAGCTTGGTTGTATGTGTCAACTATATATTGCTGCAAGCTGGCGACAAATACACTTTCTAAACAAGAACTCAAGAACTAACTGCTTTGTGAAGCCGTGATGCCCACAAAAATTGCAGGAGAACAATGGAGTGTGATATTATCCCACAAATATTGCGGGAATTCTCATGTTCTTCCATGTACTAACTCTCTCTTGTCGCAAAATAAGATGGTCAAAGTTTCCTGCTATAGTTTTCTCTCATGGTTTCAGTCTTTGAATATCTCCCATTCTTGTTGAAGTTAAGCTAGGGGCCCTGGTAAGGCAGAGTTGCGGTCCTTGAAGTTAACAGTTTTATCAACTACACTACAAGAGTGATATTTTCCAGTTGCGTTTCATAGACATTTGAAGTACTAAAACTTATATATATTACTGTGATAACCAAGTTCCATAAAGCTGCTTTTTTTCGCTGTTATGCAGCTCATATTTGATATCCAATTCTTCTTTTTATTTCAAATCCTCAACCACTTAGATATACCATTGCTTCCTTTCTAAAATCTCAGAATCGACAGCAATTTTACAAGGTCTCATTCATGTCATTGAGACCACTAATATTTGAACCAGAAGAAATCAGGATTATGGCACTAGATTAAGATATTTGTTTCACCTAAAATCGGTCCCCGGTTATCAAGAAATCAAAAAGCCTACAAGGTAGTATATGCATAAAGCTACCATAGATTGACATTAGGGAATAGATCTTCAAAGAATTTGGTCTGCTGCAGATGGAGGATGAGGAAGAAGAATAAACAAGTTAAAATATTATGCACTCAAGGGCCTAGAATTCAATAACGTGCTGAAGTATTGATGGTGATTTTATCAAATAGTATGATGTACTATGTGGTGTCAACTGATATCACTTACACATTGAACTACTATGATTTTACAATAATCGTACATTTTCTCAAACATCGACTGACAAGTTATAAACAGATAGACGTATGTTTTTAACTTAGTAGCCAAACTCGGAACAATACATCAGGAGACCGACAAATATCTCATTGCATAGGTTAGATTAAGGACCCTATTTGGACAACTATGTTATGAATACAGCAATACCAGCAAACTGCTCGGACTTTGATAGCTTCCCAAATCAACAGCGGCTTAAATAATGCAGCTCAATGTCCTCCCAATAAAGGTAATCAAGTTAAATAAGATCAAACCCGTAGGATCAGAGCAAGAAAGCAAACCATTAAAAGAATGTAAGCAGCACAAGTATGGCCAGACAAATAAAAAAAAATTAGACAAGAGAAGACACACCTGGGAAGATCACAACCGTCGGGCTTCCAACGCCATTGTAAATAGTCGGAGTCACGCCTTCCATTGCTTTGGCAGTCAAAAGCCTCGTCCACATACGGACATGAACCGGGTTTATAAATTGGGTACCCGCCATCTCTCACCCAAGTTCCCATGTACAAATCACACTCTTTCACGCTTTTCGTCAACTTATCACCCACAACATCGACCGTTGCTGCAACAGCTTTAGCAGAATGTAGGCCAGTGTTGGTTTCACGCTCTTCACGGCTCTGCATCAAATGATCACCCCCATTATCAACCTTCACAGCAACAGGTTCAACAGAATCTGGGTCATTTATACCACTTTCTCCAGAACTCTTCGTCAAACTACCATCCCCATTAGCAACAGTAGGTCCAACAGGGTCCAAATCAGAATCTGAGCCCTTTACGTTGTCTGGAGACAGCTTCCCATCAACGTAACCAAGACCATCCTTTGACTCCACTGCTTGAGCTTCAGAGATCGAAGACTTCAGCTGGTTGCTCAACAACTCTGCTCCTTCCACCTCATCAGACGACGATTGAGGAGGAGTAGCGGAATCGGGTAATGATAAATGGACAGTAGAGAGTGGAAAGAAGTCTCTGTAAATAACAAGAGCGGGCTCCAGAGCCCGTTTGCTGAAGAGGAAAATGGTTAAAAGGAAGAGGACAAGGAACAGGGAGGTCGTCAACGTGTAACGATTCTTAGGGGAAGAGTTACTGGCCATCTGATGCTGAATTGATTTGGTTGAGCTGTTCTGCTTTTCTTTTCATCAAGCAAGGACGCAAACAGATGGAGATAGTGAGGAGCGGGTCACTCCGAGTCCGAGGCATCAGTATCCAAGCTCCGTTTCTTTCCCAAAATAGAGGGTGTTTGGCCTTTAATTTGGTAAGGTAAGATACTTTGTTTGACATGATCAACAAACAACACGGGTAATTAATTAATCAAAAGGAATAGTTAGACTACTATTACTTCATATTCTAGCATTATCCTACTTGGACTAATCATAAAATAATCGTAAAATTAAAAAAACATAACTTTAATTGCATGCAAATATATATTGAAAGCGCAACGAGTAACTCTTCATAATAAAATAACAAGTGTGAGTTATAGCAATTATACTATGTTATAGCTTCCATACACAACAACACGTGTTCCCTCACTATGCTAGGTCTCCAAATAATGACGTAAATAATTTTAATCATGGTCCATAATTATGTCTCGTAGACTTTACTATTAAAATATTAAAACATAAAAGTGTACATTATTATAAAACAAGAAATCATCACTGTAAAATTAGAAACATATAATGAGCTTAAAACAGAAATAATCGCTATAAAATTAGAAACACATAATGAGCTCGTAGTGCTAAAATCATCGTAAAATTCGATGGTATAACCAAGAACCGTTTCACCTGTATGTTCCTTAAATGTCTTTCGCTATAAACCCTTAGGAGTTGTTTGTTTATGTTTTTTTCTTTCGTTTTTTGTTGTCATTTTTGTAAAAAGAAAAACAAGCCAGTAAAACGTGTTTGGTTTACTCTGTTGTAATTTTTTGTTTCTGAAAATAAAAAACCACAACAGTTTTACAAAAACTAAAAAATATTGTTTCTCTAAATTTTGACAACGTGTTTTCTTCAACAGAAAAACAATATATCCATATTATCTATCTTGATTAATAATAATAATAATAATAATAATAATAATAAAGTACAAAATTTATAATAATTATTAATTATTAATTATTAATCACTAATAATAATAATAATAAGATAATTAATTTGGTATAATAAAATTAATAATATTAATAATAGTAAGTAGAAAATTTATAAC
>JANZLX010000213.1:46895309-46909899 GCA_025531955.1 Erythroxylum orinocense | reverse complement strand
ATTTCTCACTATATTTATTTTCATTCCAAACAGTGTAATTGAATTCATTTCTATTATTACTAAGTTTATTCTAAACAGTGTAAATTGAATTGAATTCAATTTCATTAATGTAATTAAATCCAATTTGTTAATGAATTTAATTCAAAGGTTTCCAAACAGCTAGTAAAAGTTGATGACAAGCATATAGACATCAATGGTTATTGATTAGTATAGAATAAGTATTTATTCATGGAAGAACGTGGGCAGGGGTATTTTAGAAGTCTTTAATTCAACACTTTCTCTCTCTTTTGTGTATTTTTCACCCACTCTCTCTTTCATCTTCTAGGTTCTTTTCTCCTCTATTTTTTATTTCTTCTCTAACAAAATAATATATATAATCACGACAAATTGTAGAGCTTTGAAATTTTGCAAACATGACGGAAGATAACAGAGACCATGAGTTCAAGAAGCTTGAAGAAGATATCCAACTTCGTAGTAGATGCAAAAATATTTACCAAAGTGCCGACCACGCTCTACATTCACACCAAAACAAACATAAAAGATCATATCACCCACTCTACACCAACATTCAACGAACCTTTAAACAAGAACCTAACTCGCAAAATGTAGGTTAAATAAACGAAACTCGCCTCCTAGCCCCGTTCCCGGTACCGGAGCCGTCCATTCCTGTGACGGATCGGACTGTGACCCCTCTTGGTTCCGACTGTACCGGTCTATGTTTTGTTCCTCTAAACTTTCCATTTCTTTGTTAACTTACTGTAACGAACAAGAGAGGAAAGAATAGTAGAGAGCAAAAATTAGGTTATGTTTGATCCGTCTTCTTAAACTGACCCAGGATTGTGCAAGAATCCCGTTTTAATGGTTTAGCAGCCAAGAAAGTTCGGACACCCTTTTAATTACCGAATTACTTTGGTACGAACGCGATAACACAACAGGCCAGTTGGACCCATCTCGATACGTCTGTCTTTATTCAAAAAAAAACTCAGTAGCTCAATCTTTAACTTATTCATCCGTGCCTATGGTGTAGGCTATGAAGTACAGATATGGACATGGATACGGAATACGATATGGACACAGGACACAGGGACATGTTGATTTTTAAAATTTGGTGAACACGAAATTCAAAATTCATAGTATGATATATATTGATTGATGTGTTTCAAGACTTCCAATTGGCCAACTGAGCCCCTTTTCTTAAACCAGTATGAAAATGAAATTTCCTAAAGCCTTGTAAGTAAGCAGCTGCCTAATTGGATCTTGGTTCAGCCGGATTTTGTTGGACTGAAATATCGTTGTTCTGATCTATGATCTTATGAAGCTTCGACTAAGTGATACCTGCGAAACAAACAAAGACACTCCGGGGTTGTTTCCCGGAAGGTCCCTCCATCGCTCAAGTCAGTGTTTTGAGAGAGCTTAGGTTGCTGTGAACAAAGAGACAATTAGGGTGTATCAGTCCGTACCTCTATCATGGCAGAACAGTACCTTATATATGCCGTAGGTTGCCATTAGGTTTAGGTCTTCACGTAAGTCTTAGTGTTTGCATGGGAGACAACCTCTTACTACTGGGCTATCAACGTCTGGGCTTGAAGTTGGACCTCATTAGGCCGGGCCTTATTAGGCCGTCCCGACCAAATACGATGGAGATAATAAATCCCATCGACATCTTTACCGAACACTCTCTCTTCACGGCAGAACGGCAGGATAAGGTAAACCATTGCCATTCATCCAAAACTAATAGTCAAACCTAAATTGTTTCATAATTTCATTCTTACCTTGTTTATAACTGGAGAGACTGGCCCATGGTTGTCACCAACTTGCCTATAGGCTATAGTTTGTAGGCATCTGGTGCCAAGTTGGCAGGCTTTAATGGATTTCTCAATCTTTTACAACAGTGAGTGGATGATGCAAATTGCATTCCAATGGCTACCATAGAGCCTGTCCAAAAGAACATATTCCACTGCATGTAATTGCAGGTATCTTTGATCAAAAACAAATGTGTGCGATTGAAGCTTTGGAACAAACAATGTAGGAGATTTGATGGTCTAAACTCTACAAGAATATACAAAATGTTGCCATATCTTCTTCCAATTTGTAGGCTTCATGGGACACTTTAACAAGCAGATTTTGCGATAATCCACCAAAGAACGCATTAAAGCCAACATGGAAACACCAATGTTATAGGCAAAGTCACCATCCAATACCATAAAGGAAGAACTGATACTTCAAAAGGGATGCCATCTCTAACGTAAGAAGCGTTGATGAATTAGTGAACCGTTGGCCAACTGGAGACGCAAGGGCATTGCCATATTAATGCACATCCTAGTCACCCTACAAGAAATGAAATGGGAAAAGAAAAGGCCTTCTTTTGCATATCTATACACATTTTATAAAAACAAGGCACTAGTGATAGACTTTTAGGGGGTATAGTTGAAGTTGATGGCTTAACAATCCAAATCATTTTCATCATCACATTCAGTTCGAAATCTCGTAATAAAGCAGAGTCTAGGGAGGTTTGATAGTACTTAATCTTACCCCTACATAATGGAGAGGCTATTTCCGATAAACCCACATGCAGATGTGACAATAAAAAAGTGATGCAGGTTAAAGAATAAATAAGTAAAACTGGCACGCTAAATCATTAAGTAAATAAAATCACAATAAATACATAACTAAATAAAAAATAAAATATAACTCGACTTTCAAAAAATATTTTAAAACTAAAATATAACAAAATATATCATCTCTTTATCTTTAGAAAAGCATCAATACTCAAGACAATAAGAGAGCAATAAAGCATCAAAGAACTCGACTTTGAATCATACAAAACACGAAAATGTAAAAACACAAAACGTCTGAAACCATAAGTGTGCATAGGTGCTTGTAAACAGATTTACAGAGTAAAAATGCAAATAAAACGAAGGTTGGTATTATTAGGACATGATCTGGATAATGTGCATACGTGCTTGTAAACTAGCCGTCAAATAGTATGGTCTGAAACAGAGATGTCATTGAGTCAAAGCTTTCACCAATCAATAGAAATCAAAGATCAGAAATACTGATTCATTGTTTAAGTTGGAGTTCATTACTTGGATTTAAACAGAATGAAGTAATAACCATTCAAAGAAAATGGCTTAAATACCAAAAACACTAAATGCAAAATTGAGGGATAACTCAAAACAATACTATCAATTCACTACCCTAGCTGTCAATATCACTACTTAACTCAGATTCGTCGTCTTCTTCCCCATAACGACACTCATCAATGTCTTCATCATCATCCTCGTCATCATCCATCTGGTGACTAGGTGATGACATATCAGTTTTTCTCATAGCAGCTTTGTCAATCTGTCAAAGGATTAAAAAAGTGAATCAAATACCATTAAAACAACATGAAACAATGAATCAGAGCAATGATGGGAACTAACCTGTGCTTTTACAAGCTGCAATCGACCAGATAGTTGAAATAAAGGTTGAGTAGCCACCTCTCTGGATTTGGTGATCTAGAAAAAGAGACATTGTAAAATATGAAAGCATTTATTTCGAATTGAGGTGAGGTAAGATACTAGCACAGAAAGAGCAACAAAAAAAATGCAACTTTCTTATAGTCAAATTCTACCTTCAATAAGGAATCAAGAATCTGGGTTTCATCTTGAGCTGCGATATGATGGCCATAATTGACCAATATACAGTAGATCCATGGTAGAACTAACTTTCCCTTATGTGTTCTGATGTAGACAAAGAATCTTAGTTAACAGCAGTAACAGTGTTTTAGTACAATGTTACAAGAAGATTTGCAGAACTTTGTAAAAAAGATGTCCAAGTCAAAGCAAACACTCCGTGTAACAAATTAAAGCAGAAAGGGAAAGGCCAATATAGTTTTGTAACCCGCAGACTCCTATGCTGAAGAATCTCAAATATCAAATTTGATCTTAGAGAATAACAAAAACAAACCTAGACTGCCATACGATCATCAATATTTCCAATAACTTGATAGCATTGCTTGGCCCCATAGACAATACAGCTGCCCTCATCTGGTAGAAAACAACCAATAAAACCCAACAAGATGAGTGAAGTTTATACCGATTCATTCATATTGATGTTGACTTCCATTTTACTCGGTGGGGACTAGCAGCAGAGGATAAATATTGACCCTTGTGCTATTCATAATGACAATAACCAAAAACAACAACAACACCTAGTAGAAATCACATTGACATAATGACAATAACCAAAATAATTACAAAACAGACCAGGTTCACTTAAGCAAAGAACAGACCTTCTTTTGCGGGATATCAGCTTGAAGATCAATACCCATATGCATTGCAGAGTCAATTGTCTTATCATCTTCATGAGTAAGTAAATTTAATTGTCTCAGCTGCTTCTCCAAGCATATTGATTGTACATCAATCATTTCATCTGAACATAGCCACAACATTAGCCATTAGTCCAAGCAGAAAGAGAATGGCATAATTCTAGACATTGCAAGAAGTTAAAACCTAAATACTGAATGGCAGTTAGCAAGTAAAAGATGTCGCTACAAAATGTGGTGCTTCCTTATCTTAGTCTCATCAAGTACAGGAGCAGACAAGCACAAGCACAAGTCCTAACAAAACACACTTATTGGCTATTATCAAAATATATTTAACACTTATGCATTATGTTCATAATCTTTCTTGGCTTTCCTTTCTTTCCTTAACTCTCACTTTATCACGTCCTCTTCTACTTTATCCAACTAAACTACCAGGGCATGTAGCAATCTTTTACCAAATTCCAGCAGTGTCAGTCCTAGCAAGCTGGAAGCATGGACAAAATGTTCCAAACATGAGCTATCAAAAAATGTATCTTCAAAGTGACTCCAAGCTCTAAAATTATGGCTTTCTCTACCTTCAGGGATGACAATCAAACTTACAAAAGGACTATATATTTCAATTTAAAAAATGCAACCACTAGAGTCCCCAACAAATAACTTGATGTACTCTTTTCCACTTTTTCATTGTTTTCAATGAAAGAACACCTACAATTATAAGTGAGAAGTGAAGACATCAAGTTTTGGCTAGGATCAGAAAATGTGGTGGAACAGTTTAATGTTTATCGATGATCTGAAATAATATAAACATGGATTAATTATGTTCACAAGTACTGTATATATTTCTATAAGATCGCAATTTCACCTTTCTTCTCCACAAGCTCAGCTTGATCATCATTCTCCATCAGACCAGCCATAGCTGCTTCATTGCTCTTCTTTGTATGTTTCACCTTTTTCTGATAAATATCAGAAACTCTTGGAGTAGGAAGAAAGGCATCCTCCACATTTGCACGGTCTAATGCAGTAACTGTTGAATTAGTTGCAAACTGATTAAGGAACAGACAGACAACTAAAACGCAGAAAACTAACACCAAATAAGGGTAATTAATACAGGGAAGAACCCCAGAGAGATCCTAGTGCACAGGGAATCTATTAAGTTTGTCAATCAGTGTCACGTCAACAAAACACAAAATAATCGGGTAGCAACTGGCAGATTTAGGACTAAGGTCCACTGCCAATCTCAGGCAGTTTACCTGCATTTTGTGCCCCCATTCCTTTCTTAGGTTTAGTGACAGACTGATGGACTGGAAGCAGAATACCATCGTGAGAGCTATTAAGCCTCATGTCTGTTCCAGAATGCACCAACACTTTCTGAAACATGGGCTTTACCAGTAAACCATAGGCAATGAACACTTGTGCAACATTGGATCCAGAAATGCCTTGAATTTTTGCAGCAAATATTGCAGGTACTGGACCCTTATAGGGTTTAGAAACAGATTCATTGGAAGACACTAAAACTTTTGTGGGCTTGGCATTGCGTAACTCCTCCACATTCTGTCCGCACCATGTATAACACACACCAGCTTCTGAAATGGCCAACACATAAAGGCCCACATCGTCAACTCCATCAGATCTAAAACATTTGCAGTCAAGGTACACAGCAGGGTGCTCCATTGCAAGAACACAGCTTGCTGATTGCCTTTTGCTTCCATCAATTCTCCATATTGCAACATATCTTTCACCAACAGCAGATGAGAGAATATAGTTTCCATCTTCAGTAAAAATCATGAAACGAATGGTTCCCTGTTGATTATGAGAAAGAACATTTTCTTACTAAAAACAGATATTACAAATTACAAAAGGATATGCAAAAACAATCTAGTGCATAATCAATGTTGGGGAACGGAATTTAAGAAAACCAGCAGACGGAAACCAACACTCACAGGATGACCAGAAAATTTCTGTATCTTCTTGTGATCAGAACAACTGAAAACCTTCAATTGCGCAGATGCAGTAGCTAACATCTTCCCATCTGATGTCCATAGATAACCACCCAAGTAAACATAATGAAAAAAACTAAGTATACATTTCCCTAGTATATATCTCTAGTTAATTCAAATGTGTTCGGTAAAATCAATACCATAAGCCAGTATATGTTTACACCCTCTAAATAAATTATAAATTTTCCAGGAAAAACTAATTCATAGAATGGTCAAGAATGGTTGTAAACGGAACAAAAAGCTAGAACACTAAAAGTATATACAACGAACATACCTGAAGAAACAGAGTTGGAGGATATAGCTTTTGTAGAAGCTCTAAACTTCCCTGACATGTTTCCTGTTAGTGGATCAATTATGCAAATCATTCCATCAGCACCTGCAGTGTAGATACACGAATCCTGTGCTGAAAATGAAATGGCATTAACCCCCCTGCACATTAACAACAAAGAAGATCTGAGCTACTATTAAATCAGAATTGAAGTCGCTTATAGTTGATAAACAGCCCCACCCAATAAAGGATAGTGGCTTCAATACATCAATAAACTTTTCACTCTTCCTCTCAAACATCTCTCTACATAGCAGTTAAGAAACTTCTAATACATGATCAAGTTACTGATCAAAACAACCATGACTGAGAATATCAAGAGAAGAAAATGAAGAGCAAGGGGTGACAAGAGAAGGAACAGGAAAAACAAGTTTTAAATTCTTGATAGAACATAAGGAAACTACAAAAGAAACCAAAAGACATGGTAAAAGAGTAGTATCAAGGCCCATATTTTGACAATTCACCATGAAGGCTAGAAGTTGAAAAACATCTTAAGTTGTAATACTCAAAGAACACTGGTGTTGACAACACAAATTTGCAAGACATAACATTTCTGGGCATAAATCATGCGTAATTGTTTCATAAATTCAACTTAAAAGACTCCAGTTACAGATTAAACCAGCAAAGGCATCAGATTAAATATTCAGCTATCACCGTTCAGTCGCTGCCATTGGCCTTCCTTTTTGTCAGTATTTCTCAACAATAGTACCAGAAGGGAACAGTTAACCACAATTGAAAATGCAATGTAACACAAGGAAGGCATAAGATTAAGTTTTCCACAAGAAAAGGAAAAACACAGAAATAGAATGAGTGTAGTAGGAACAGCCAAGAAAGTAATCAATCATATGGAAAGCTAAACCAAAAACTAAGAGAACTCCAAACTCAACCTAGCAGATTTATGGGTAAGAATATCCATAGTGCAAATCAATGTTTATAACTAACAGTGTGACTTGGCGAATTCAGAGAAAAAGAAAATCATTTTCACTCAATTATGATAAATTAGAACAGTATGCAGCAGGTAACTCACCCAGGATGGCAATCATTAAGAGACCACTTCAATTGACCAGAAGACACATCAAGTGCCAAGACATCCCCACTGCCAGTTCCTAAAATTAGCAATGAACTTCCTAGTTTCCTTTTCTTCTGCAATGATACACACAAAAATGCGTCAGAAAGTAAAAGGCATTGAGACACATCATTAAGAACGATTGCAGAATAATTTTGAATAAGTCCAAAAAGAAATTGCAAACCTTCTGGTCAAGAGACAACCATTTCATACACGTGTAATCAACTGACAGGTGTCCTCTTCCAGTAGTGTATAAATCCGCATCACTAGATGCTATGTCCGTAAACTCAGTTTGCAGTTGACCACTTAAACTGTCCCAAACCTGAGAAGAACAAAGCAGATTCATTACATTGTTTCCAAGCGAGCCATGAGAATTAACAAAAGATATTAATATGCAAACTTTTCACTCATATAAAGCATGGTCAGTTTTAACATCCCCAACTTTAGTAGAATCGAAAGAGTTGTTCAGATCACCTTTATTCGACCATCTCCAGAATTAATTGCGAAGTAATCCAACGAAGGACTAAAGGTAGTCAAGATTTCCCTGATATTAGTTGTGACCATGATCCTGAAAATCCAAGCAGCAAATCAAACATGTATTTCCCATGGTGCACAAAACACATTCCGAAAGCAACTCTCAAGCATTCAAAAGCAAGCAAAATCATATCTTCCACACACTCACGCAAACAAACAAGAGAAAAAAGCGGGTCCAACTTCTGAAATCAGGCAAAGCGTACTCGGGAATAACCCTACTTAGCATTATCAATAATACCCTTTACCTATTATATCCCACAAAGTACTAGTTCCATGTAAAACCCTCCTAAAACCCCTAACCAGAGAAGACCCAGAAAAGGGTTATCTTTTTGTTTAGATATTTATTGAAAAGAGAATACCTCTTTATGCTTGTGTAGCTATCTGAACGTTCTTCCTCTTCCACTCTATCTTCTTCCAATGAATTTAAGCTCTCTACGTTGGGTACACAAACGGAAATATCCAACTAACGGAGAATTTGTCCTTTGAAGCGACTTTGGAACAATAAGACCATGAAAAAAGAACAGAGCTTTGCAGTGAGTCGGAGACGAAAGAACCTAGAGAAGTGGTGGCAACTATCTAGGCTTTGAGCGTTCTTCTTCTTCTTCTTCTCTGTTGCTTCTTTTTTCAACAAAAAAACAAAAGAAAATCAAAATTGGGCCCTTCTCTTCTATTCTAAATTAGCCCAATATTATCTCTAGTTAAGACCAATTTAATGATTTATAGGAAAATAAAGTAATTCAATTTTCAAATCCTTTTAATAACCAAACAAAAACTAAATTTGGCTTCGTTATATTAATTTAATAAGAGCTTTATTTTTATATTGAAATTTTTAAAATTAAACTTTTACATAAAATTTAAATTATATTTTTAAATTTTTTAATATCTATTATTTAAATCATTATTAATTTTTGAGAAGATTAATAATAAAAATAAAGTTATATAAGTTATTTTATTTTTATTTTTATTTTATTTTTCATGTGTCTCATTTAGAAACGATCTCTTTACTAGTTAAGGATAAGTTTGTGTAATACTGAACCTTCTCAAATTTTATGTTATCGATGAAATTTTTATTGGGTCATCATCGTTGTAAATATGACATATATTATAAATTTTAAATAGGCGTTAAAAATATATATGTGTTTTAGATTCAAAACTTCAAGTCTAAATATTTAATGTTGAGTAATTAAAATATCATAATCTTAAATATTTATTTGTAACCAATAATAATATTTATCTAATTAACTAAAAATTAAGATTTAATAAAACAAAATTTTAAAAGCTAATCTTATTTTTAAAGATTATAAAAATTAGAAAATAGCCTATGAACCAAACATTCTTGTCTATTAGATCTAAAGATCAAAACAAAAAACTAAAATCAGCAATAGGAGCCCAACCAAAAAATTTTCTTACACATGAATGAAGAAATGAAGCTGTACAAATAATCTGTAGATAAAAACCAGATAACAAAGTAGCAAATGCTTGGACATATCTCTTTATTGGAAAGAATCTGAACTACTGACAGTAATCTGTAGAAGAATTCTTGACTATACTGTTCAGGAAAGGATTCATAATGTTGCAGATTTACCATAAGAATCCAGGATGGCATGGTAAACGGAGGAAAAACTCGAACATGAACTCTCAAGCTCAGGGCATGGTTCCGGAACAACAGATGTCGAAAAGCCAATCACATTGGAGCATAGCCAGGGAGATGAGGAAGTATAAGTATGTAAGGTGACATTAAATAGGCAAATAGAGGTGAAAGGGGATTCATGAATTCCTGTGAAATTCCCAGCAACAGTGATGTTGGTACCGACAATGTTCCGCAACATTATCTGGTCAAGAACTGGTAGAGCATTACGATCAAATTTGTCATCTGGGTGTGTTCCACAGTCACCTATAGCGCCAAATGCAATATTGATGTTTTCTAGTTCAACATCTGATATAATGATCCTTTTGATGTAGCCACCCCTGCCCTTGGTTGTCCTGAATTCAATGCCACTAATGGAGTTATATAGGTGGACTTGCTCCACATGCACCTCAGAAATGCCACCAGACATTGCACTGCCAAAGGCAATAGATGAACCTGAAGATGATTGAAGGTGGACCCTTCTTATCTGTACATCTGTGGTAGGTCTGTTGTAAGCAATACCATATTCATCCCAACCACTCTTAAGCGATATTGCATCATAACCCGTTTCGATGCAGCTATCCTCTATACATACATTATTCGAAGAGTCTGAGATTTTGCAGAAACAATTCAGTTAAATATTTTGATGCGCTAAAGGTAACTTTGCAGCAGATAACAGAGTCGACCAACTGTTCATCGGACGTGTTGTATAGACAAACAATTCTGACAAATGGACCAAGTAAAGTCTGCGACATTTCATTTTCTCAAGTTGTTTTATATGATAACTTGTCTCTTTCAAACCAATATTGCATCGGTCAATACTTATCAGATAGATGATATCTGCCTTTTGACATGTGATTACAGATAGAACGTGACTGATGAAATAATATTGTAATGACTGCAATTTCTTTCGGAAGACCCTGCCAAACTAAACTAACGAAACTATTTCACGAACCTGGTACTATCCCGATCGTGAAAGGAGATTCAGGAGGTGCAGAAACGGAGATATTTTGTACAAGCACATTACTGCATTGGATTCAATTACACAAATGTTTAAGTCTGCCAAACAAGTGATGATTAGCAGCTCTTAATAAGCAAAATCACCTGCAATAAACTGGATGTATGCTGTATGCAGGAGCATTTGCAAAGGAAAGGTTTGATACTACTAAATCTTCAGAATCTACAAATTCCACAAGATTGGGCCGGCTGTAATTCAAGGAATTGGACTCGAACCATTCCCACCAAACCGAACCCTGGCCGTTGATGGATCCGTTATCACCTATAGCAGGTTATCAGATTGAGACTATTGATTGTATATGAAAGGCAAACAGAATCAGAAGGAATTAGAAACAACTCACCAGTTATGACTACATCCTTCACCATATATCCATTTATCAAACTCCTGTACCTACTGCCGGGAAGATCTATCCCGCGACCATACGAAGGCAAAGGCTCTACGATTTCCCAATGAATGGGGTCCTAATTACATACAAAACTCACCAGTTAGTTCTTTGATTGAAGATTGCTCCAGCTCTATTGCTTATGCACAAAACTGGATGGTGGAAAGAATAGAGGGCATACAAATATGTGCAACATTGTTGAAAAAGGAGGTTGAAATTACCTGAGATCCAAGAATGACAGCACCTTTTTCCAAGAAGAGGGTAAGATGGCTAGTGAGATTGAAACTTCCCGTGAGCCACAAACCCGGCGGCACATATAACTGAGCACCACCCTTGTCTGCAAAGGACTTGAGATAGAAAATGGCATTCTGAAAAGCAATGGTATTCAAGGTTTTGCCATCTCCAATGGCGCCAAACTCCAAAATGGACACACTGTGTGGTCTTGGCTCCCACCTTGGCTTATTGTCACACACCCCATTGTTTCCTTCCCCAACTACAGTTCCAATTTGGTCTACCAGTACCAGCAGTAAGATCAATGCCACCTGAAACAGTGGAAGGCATACTTGGAATATGTTCTATAATTGCAGATTCGTCTTCATCAATATAACAAACACAAAGTGATCTCAGTAGACAGACAAGAATGGAGACCATCTGGACTCTTGCTCCGTTGAATGGATTCAGAATTCGTGAGTATGACTATTCATAAACTAACCACAGATTGTTTGCAAAACCAACCACAAAAACATACAAATGGGCATTGGAGGTTGGTTTTTGTAACTCCAACCAAACACAGGTTAGTGTGATAAACAATTCGAAACTAAAAAGCTCTGTCATCATCCAAGAAAAGCTAAGTTGGGCCGTATGATCGGCAGGAAGAACATGAACAAGAATCGAATCATACGTGCAACACGAAAAGAAAAGATTGCAGATTTAGCAAGAACGTGTAAGAAATCAGTAAAGCACTCAAAACCCAGATTTCAGTGGACAAAAAGGAAAACATACTTACTGGCACCTTCATGGGGTCAAAGCCTCTTCAAAAGAATGACAGCCAAAGGAAGACAAGAACAGAGTTTATTTCCAAAACAGCAAACAGAACAAACAATCTGTCACACCCTCAGAAGGGAATCAAAAGAAAAAAGCAAAACAAAAGCAGAAACCAAGAAAGAAGAAGAAGAAGCAATAGAACCAGAGCAGCTCTATGCAAGCTTGTGTATTATGAGCATTTATTATATACAAACAACACGCATCAAAAATGGCAAACACAGTAAGCAGAGTGAAAGGATTACAGTAAGATCATATTCACATTTATATGATTAATAACGTCTCTGACCGACAATATTAAGGAACCTAAATTGCGTTTCGACAAATTACGATGATAATTCAAACTGTAATTCGAATTAGAAAAACAGATCAAGTAAAAAAAAGCAGCTGAACTTTGTTACAGAACAGATCAACCAGTAAGATCCTCTGTTTTACTGACATTTTGTTTGCGGGGAACAGCATGTCGTTTTGCTGACATGGCAGCTGTAACTCGACACGTAAGCAGTATTTTTAAGAAGAGGAAGATGATAAGGACAATTGGGTTGGTGGGACCCACTTGAGTCATGAATTGCCAGGCTGGCTTCAATCACTAGACAGAACCCATCACAGGTCACAACCCATAGATTCATATATATCTATTATTATAATATTATACAAGTGTAATAAAAATATTTATCTATATATTTTTTGATATACATATATATATAACACATTTATATTTTATCTTTTTTATATACTTTATGAATTTACAATCTCAATTCATATTTTCATCATTTGACTAATTTAAGAAATCCTTGAAATAAAGATATATTGAAATTATTAATGTTAATTAATTTAAATTCTATGATTTAATTCAGAATTAGTATCTTATTATAAGCAATTAATGATTTGTTATATTATTAGAAATTTAGAATTCAATGCAATAAAATTGATTTTTTAAGCATGAATTATAGCTCGGATCTAATTTAAAATTAATAGATCGGACTAAACTTGAATTTAGAAATTAACTTAAAATTTAACTAGAACGGTCTGAATAAGTCGAGCTTATTCAAAATAATATAATTTTGAGGATAGTTTTATAATTCAAGTTTAATTAATTTTTAAGTTAAATCCAAACCACTTAGTTTAATTTGGTCCGACCCATTATCAAATTTAATCATGGTTGACCAAATTTCAAGCGTTCAGTTATTTTTTTTTTTAGGGTCCGTAGGCTTAGCCTAGGAGGTATCCACTAGGCTGAAGTCGGTGACTAATCTCTTTTCGCTGCGTGATACATTTCTTAATGGAGGGTCATAGCTGACTCAGGAGTTTGCTGAATTTTCAAAGGCAGGGATCGAACCTGAAATCACTTAGTTAAGCAACGAAAGTATGCGCCACCTATACTAACCTACTAGGTTCATGCGTTAAGTTGTTGAGATGCTACAGCAAGTCATGTTGTCCTCCTAGTTAGGAATAGCATTAATGGTCGGTTCTTCAACTTCGGTAATTCTAGCCACTGGAGCATCCTATGTTTGGTAGTTCCATTTCCATACAGTGAAGATATGAAACATGCCAAAACTTGGTAGCCAGCAGAATCCGATGTTACAAATCCTGCAAAACTCCATTCCTGCTTTCGACCAAGTTTCTAACCAAACCCCCACATGGATCATGGACATGGACTGCTAACAGCTTACATTTTTCTCTACAAAGCCACACATAGGAATGACGTTTATAATAAACCACAAAATAGACTCCTATTAAAGTATATAAATTAAATTCAAATCATTCGAAATAAATTTGAAGTAAATAGAAAGTTTAACGGAATTAACTTTTTGCCAGTTAAAAATATCAAAATTCGCTCGACAGATACAATTTTAATTAGGATTGATCAGGCCACAGGTCACTTTAACCGTTATTTCAAAAATAACGTCGTTTTTTAAATTTTTCTTTTTAAAAATATAATGGGTCTAGCTATGTGTCAGCTCATCTCAGCCCGACCCGACTAATTAACATCTCATATTACATCAATATTAATGTAATATCATTTTTTTAATAAAAAATTAAATCTTACTATTACATGATAATTGAAATGCACTACTTAATAAAATGTATAAAAGTGAATCTTACTATTAGTGAGACCCATAGTGTGAAAATATATAATAGTGAACCTATCTATTGTCATGTAATGAGTTGATGGTTCGGCCCAAACTCCAAAGCCCAATTTAAAAAATTTACATGACATATTTTTATTTAATTATATAAAATTACATTATTTTAATATATAAATTTAAAATTATATAACATTAAGTTAG
>JANZLX010000213.1:46881452-46892858 GCA_025531955.1 Erythroxylum orinocense | reverse complement strand
GGAGGATTGAATCACGGTTTGATCTTGGGCAGCCCCCTAGCAGAGCGGTCACTTCCTCCCGTTACCAGGAGTCGAACATTGGACCTTGGACCAAATGACCCTGCTAGTTGACCACCCAAGCTACCCGTGCGGGCAAGAATTGCAATCTTTAACCTAAAGGGTGTGGTTGCGTAGATGAGACTCATCCATCCCTAATCAAACGATAGGGGTTCGATCCTTGATTTTGGGTATGAAGCAGTCTTAAACCCTTGAGTCAGTTATCCTACCCTATGAAGTGCCTACAAACCAGCGAGGGGATTAGTCACCGAATCCGCTGGTGGAGACCTTGGTATACGACAACAACCAAAAAAAAATACAATCTTTACTTTTTTGGATACAAATAAGTATGAAATTAACGAATAAGACTCGGTTTAATTAGAATTTAGAGTGAACTTGAGTATTTACGTTTAAATAAATTTATGCTTGATTTTAACAAAAAAAAATTTCAAGACTGAATAATTATAGAAATTTAAGCTGAATTACACAAAAGTAAATAAATCTAAATATATTTGATTGAGTTCGAGTTTAGATTTAGAATTATATTCTAAAATTTTGAAATTTCAACTTAAAATTTAAAGTATATGAATTTGTATAATTAATTGTCACCTTAATTTATTATAAGCTTTAATTAAATTAAATAACAACTCGACAATTTAAAATTAAGTAAATTGAAACTTGGATTCAAATATTTCAATTCCGTTCAATTCAAAGTCGAACCTAACAAATTTTAAATGACTAAGCTCAAACTTAACAAAAATTTTAAAACTAGCTAATTTTTAAAAGTTTAGTCAAATCACATAAAATTAATAAATCAAATTTTATTTAACCATACTCGAGTTCAACTAAAAAAAATATATTAAATCTTCTCCAAACTCGAACTTAGGTCTCTTAATCCAACCCGCTACCACCTTAATTAATTTCAAATCACTTAACAAATCAACGATTTAAAACTAAAAGACTTTTGACACAAGATTGTAATTAGTTAAGGAAAACCTATATGGAGTAAATGATATTGAATCACATCAGGAGCTACTCGTGAAGCTGGACCGTCCGCTGGGTATAATGCTCAGCTGAACAAAGTGTACACAAAAGTGACAAAGGGGTTAGGTGAAAAATAAGCTTAGGATGTCCCTACAATGTGTCCTTTGTGATAAAAGAGAACCTTATTTCTTAATTTCCCCAAAAAGAGTGCACAAAGGCTGGGGGAGGACTTCAAATTTCATTGATATAGTTGACTTAATACTAAAATTGATTTTGATTTTCACATTTTTAAATTCATATTAAAAGCTTTAATTTAATATTTTAATTGCATCGTTTGGAGAAAAGGATGATTGAATTATTCTATCTCGAAACTAAATTAAGAATGATAATTGTTTTGAAACCTTAGAATTAGAGCTTGAATTGGATTGAGTTATAAATATATTTAAAAGTTTGACTTCAATATCGGGATAAATTTTATATTTTTTATTCTAACTAATAAAAATTGTAAAATGAAATACGGATCTTTTTATGCGAAATTCAATTTGACCATTTGTCTCCCCTTTTTACAGAAAATAGAGAGATGAATTGATCGATTCATTAGATCGGATCCTAAGTTGGGACTGACGAAGGTTAAACCCGCAACTTCCACCTTAACAAGGCAATACTCTAACTGATTGAGCTACAATCTTAGGACTATCAGGCGTACAGTCTCAAAATTTTTATATGATGATTTTAATATTAGGATAAAGTTTATATTTTTATTTTAACCCAACCCAGCTTCTTTTTTAAATTTTTGAAATTAAACCTTTTTAATTTAATTTATCAATTTGAAATCTTTTTAATAAAAAATTTGATCACATGTATGTATGACATATTGGGAACAGTTGCATAGATGTAGCTCATTGAGCTCCTAAACACATGGACTATTGCATATAAGAGACAAAATGTTTATGGAGATTCCTTTATACATATGTACTTCGTTTGGCGTAGCCTACGAAACTTCAATTAGATGCCAATTTCCAAGATCAGGGCGATTAGGGCGATGCCTAGCTTGCTTTTCCTAGGTTGCACGGGACTACTCTACTTTGGACTCATTCAAAAGGCCAGATTCCATGTCGGGTTGGTATTGGTCAAGTTTGGCCCAGAACAGTTCTGACCTAGCTCAACTTAATCGTCTTATCTGTGGATTAAATTCAACTTGAATCCACTCAAGCGGAGAAAACAACCAATGTGCTGATTGTCTTGCTAATTTTACAGAACATTTTAATTTAAGAATCACTATTTTAGATACTACACATATTAGGTATCAATCTATTCTTTTCTTTTCTTTTTTTGATAAATCAACAAATTTTATAAAGAATTAAAGAGAATATACAATACAAGAGATTAATTGTATGTAATATCAAAACACACAAAAGACACGAGAAACTTCACTCACAAGACTGCCTTACCAGTATGCTTCTCTCCATTTGCCTACCATATTACTTTGAAACAGTAGCTTGCTAGCAGGTATTAACAACCGGACATAATCATATAAGACAACATAACATATCAACACATCCATAATCAGCTTAGAATCACAACATGTCAACACGCAAGATTAGCGAAAGAACGACAACAACTAGCTAATGGTCGGCCTATAGTAGGAAATTCATAGGACAAGTTTCTCAAAATCAGCGTGCCCATCAAAGTGTCATATTTCCTGAGGAGTCTTAGAATAGACTGCTGATGTGCTCATCCTCGAAGAACAGGTGCTGAGAAAAAGGCTATTTGAAAACGCAACAAACTCCATCATAGTGTTAGTTCAATAGTGATTTAATTACCTGTCAATGTATTTGGGTTGAGAAGCTCCATAATTTGGAAGATCACCCTAGCTTGTAGAGTTTCCACCTCCATGATTACATCCTTAAAGATTCTTGAGTTCCTTTCTAGTCTTAGACAAAAAAATAGGAAAGAGGTTACTGTGTGTAGAGGAAGGGTGAAACCAATTGAAGATAGATTGAAGGCTTGATGGGTTGGGAAGGGGGATTTGGAAATAGTTGAGGCAATGGGCCCATATTAAAGTAGAAAAGGTGCATTGAAAAAACAGGTGCTCTGTGATTTCAAGGTTCGAGAAACATAGGGAGTAATGGTTAGGAGTATAGAAAAATAGAAGTTTATCCCTTGTTTACAGTTTGTTAAGAACTGCTAACCAAAGAATGAAAGAACATCTTGAGCTGCAATTTTTGGACCAAACCAGATTGTGCCAAGATACTTGCTGGGTTGGGCGTCGCAAAAGTTTATAAGCTGAGCCAATGAAGTACTTTTTTGAAAAGCTAGGTAACCATTCCAAATAATCCTGAGAATTACTTGGTTGGTACTGAAGGGGTTCAAAATTTCTCATGATCGCTATAAGAAACTCCTGCCACCGCCAGTCATTATTCTTGGTAATGTCGGAAACTGTAGCTGTTATATAGACATACTTGACTGATTTATCTCCCTTAGTGATAAGAAGTTCTTCATGATTTCCCTCGAATGCCAAGGGTCTTGCCATAAGAGTGTAGAACAACCATTGCCTATCCTAAATCTGAATTGGGTGCCCAATGTGTCCCTCACATGTAAGAGTTTCCTCAAACTCCAAGAACTACTATTGGTAGGTATCAATCTATTCTTTTAGAGAATATGTCAAAAGTATGTTTTGTTATACTATATAATATGTCTTGGACTTCTTTCCATTAAAAAAAAAAACAAAATAGTCTAAAATTTTTGTAATTCGAATTCAATTATTTAGCTGCAATTTAATGGATCGTACTTTACCTTTAAGTTCGATCAGATTTCAAATCAAATCAAATTATGTCTAAGTGCAAGGTTGATACCACTTAAATCGAGTTTGATGTAGTTATCCGCCTAGATTTTGAGTCCCTCTTCAGTTTTTGGTTCTCCAGTTCTTTTCAACGCTACGGTGTTTTTTACTCTGTAATGAATCGGAGGTGGGCGACAAAGGGGGAGGACGGTGGCAAGTTATTGAGATCGTGATTGGGGCAGACGACACCATGAAAAGTTTAGCTTTTTGCACATTCCTGAGCTGAAACTTGGATTACTCGTACAAGAATGTTCAGAATTTGGTTGCCTATAAGCTCGTACGTTGTTAAGCATCATTTGCTAGCAACTGGCTTAAATGTACAGGTTCCAATGGTAAAATCAACATAAACCAACTCCAGGAATGAACATAAGTATAAAAGTTACTCCTCATCTTATAAAAGTTACCATATCAGCCACCGTATCGGCTCCTTAGAGACTCCGGGGGCTCTTCCTCCATTATGCCGGCACCTGTTGTTGCAAGATACTTGCGGATGGTCGTTTTACGGTCTCCGAGAAATGTGTGATCCAAAAAGTTGTTGTATGCTTCATCACCTAGATTCCTTGCCGCCAAAACACTGGAATTATACCTTATCAGCCTAGAGTTTTTCTGTACAAGTAAGCTGAGAACAAAAAGGGCTTTATAGAAAGCAAAGGCATTTAGAGACATTTCATTGAAGTCCTATTAATGTCAAGGAGACATTCTGATGATCAGAATGGGAATGGTCCAAACCAGGCCACCTCAAAACAATTTTGATCTTGAGTTTCTTAAACATTAAAAAAAAATGATATCGTATTGGGCGGTTAAACCAAAATAACGTCGTCTTGGGGAGGAGGTTTAGGCCGTGGAACCTTTTCCCCGTTGACTTCAGATCTCTTCAAATATGCAAATTCACAACCTTTTCTTCTTCTCTTTGGCTCAAACTTTTGTATAAAAACTTTGCACATGATTCGCCATTTAATCACTGAATAAGATTTATCACTTATTATTTCATATGCTCAAAATAAAAAGCTTGTGCATATCAAAAACTTGTTTCCAGAGTGTAAAACAATCATCCCTGACAGCTTAAACATTTTCATCTTATAAATGCACACGGCAAAATCAGCCAAGCACTATCATCTTAGACGAGTTTGAGAAGATAATCCAGTGAGTTTTTCTACCGCATTCTTGAGAATAGTACTTACCAATGTCGAAGATAAGCACGACAAGGTAAGATGTCGTCTCTCCAGATCTTATTGATATTATACCTTCCATAATGCTGGAAGAAAATCTCTGGGTTTCCTGAAAGAAAATCACCTAACTTTTATTGCCTGGTCTTGCAGCAAATGACACGAAAAGATGTAAAATGCAGCATATGAACTGCGGCTAAGCTAAGGAAAATGTAAAGAGGATATTAAAAAACCTAAAATCTCATGTTATGCATCATTCCTGCATATAAAGAAACACAGGACCATCTGTTCTTGAATTCAACTTAAACCGCCCTTGATACATCATATAGCTCCAGAATGATAAGAAATCATCGAACATTTTTTCGTCACAAAATCTACAAAGCTAGGTATCACTTTCCTTCCCTATATGCATCAAGAAGATTACCTTTGCATCTAATTCGAAAAAACTCCTTGTCGCTGTAACGAGCACAGAGCACCTGTTACCAAAAGCACCACATCCATTAATCATTGTCAACAAGATCTTCTACAACTTATCACGCAAAAGAAGCAAAACATAATTAAGCAACTTCAAAAGACAAACATACTGCTGGATTATGAAAGGGCTTCCCTTCCAATGTTTCAGGAACAACCTGTTAAAGAAAAGAAGGAGCAACGAATCATAAGAACCAAAAGAAAGCTGCTTTACACCAAGCAATAAGTACCCATCAAGTATAATTAAGCATTACAATAACCAGTGATCATAATCCAACAACTTACAGCTAGAAACCGAAATTCAAGTTCTCTCTCCATGAAAGCAGGAATCTAACTTCACAAACACCAAAAAATTCCGATCAGATAGAGTCTAAATTTCAATTTCTAACATTAACTCGAAACTGAATGACCCTATGTACCTCTGATTCTTTGATCTCAAACACAGTAACTATAAGAGTTTCACCTTCACAGTGCTCTGCACTCAAGCTCGAAATCTCCTGCAAAAACCCCCCGAAAACAATTCGTATCCAATAACAGTTACTAACAAATTGTACTCTTCATTTGACCTTAGTTTCAGGCTTGGCGATCCCTCGTTCGAAGAAGATCGGGGCCACGTGAGCCAACACGCGACGGAATTCGTTCAATCGCGCGACTCTGAAATTCACCAACTCCGGGAATGTGCTTCGCGCGCTTCTCTCTGCAATCCCCCGTCAGATTAGAAACACAAATTCGAACGTACAAACAAAGATATACAGTATCTGTAGACGATCGGAGTACGTACCGGAGAGAAGAGAACCGAAGCCAGCGATGGAGATGAGGCCGGAGGGCGAGACAAGGTTACGGAAATCAGCCGCGTCGCGGAGCTCGACCAGTGAGGACATGATGGGGAAAGGTCGTCGCCGAGGGGTAGAGAAGGAGAATGTTGGGCACGCGCGAATGGCGCGTGGAGAAAAGTGGTAGAGTCGTGGGAGAGGAAGAGGAAGTGAAATGGTCATATGGTGGACGGTGAGAGAGAGTGAGCTGAGGGACGACGGAACATAGCGACGATGAGAGTGGTAGAACCGATATTGTGGCATTTTTAAGGGTAAATTTGTCATTTATATGTCCACGTGTTATCGCAGAGTACTCGTCGACTAGTATTATCTAATTACCATTCTTAATTAGATAAAACAATACATTTTAAATTACGGATTTCGCCTTCTCATTAGAAGATGTTTTCTATTCATTTCTAATTGCGTTTGAACTAGTTTTGATAGAGGGACGGTAGCTACGTTACATGATCTTTGAAACGACGACGTTTTACTTAAACACCATCATGCGACACGTTGCTTCTACGTGGCCACATTCTTCGAATCGAAGAAGAATTCCAAAATGGATTTTGTTTTTTTCCCACGTTTTCTAATCAAAAGTCCTTCCCCAAAGTTTTCGAAAATTGATCGAACTCGGTTTTGATTTCATCGAATTCGTATTGTCGATTGACGATTGTTGTGTATGATGGTGATGGACATCTCTCTGATCACCGACACTGTGACTATGGCAACGCAACAAGGCCTAGGATTTGCGTCGATCCTCCTCCGACACCAAAATCTCATCGCCGTCGCCGATTCTTCCCCCGGCGCTGCCGTTCAGATCTCAGCGGCCATATTAGATGCCATCGGCCCGCCGCCGGTTAAATCGACATCCTTCGCAGTCGGTCGCCGGACGCTTCTCCGCAAGAAGCGCCGCACGCGGCGGACACACCAAGGCGGAGACTCCGAGGACGGCGACAGCGAGGAGTTTTGGTTCTTTGGAGGTGACGGAACGTTCGGTGGCGGATTTGGGAGTTGGGGAAGCGGCGGCGGAGGCGGAGGCGGCGGCGGCGGATGGAGCTTCGACGGCCATAGCTGGGACAGCCGTCGTGGTCGCGGTCATTGAATTTTGCGTATGGTTTCGTTTATGAGGTTATCTGCTGGATTGCATTATCTAATTGTTTGCATTTCTCGTTCAAGAAGGTATTGAGGATTGTTGAGGATGCAGTTGCTAGGAAGAAGATTGCCTAATTTGGTATAATATTAATCTGCGAATTAATTTCTTTTGGCTTTTTTTCACAGTTAGGTGTACATTATTGTATAGAACAATAACAATTCATGCTGTTAATATATATCATCAATTTAGGGACTAATTTAAGGTCTAAGAATGAATGTGGACTATACACTGATGTTTTACAGTCAGAGGAACCGATAATGAATGTAACGATATTCATCATTGAGTTACGTGTATAGGATTGCTACAGATATGACTTGTTCCTTTATGGGATTGGGATGATGTGAAATGTAAATATGGAGGATTTGCTTCATGATCTTGTTTTTTTATTTCCTGATTGTCATTATAGATGATGTTTTATAGATGTTATTTGGTTCTTCGTGGGGGCAGATGGATGCTTTTAAGGTTTTAGTACGAGGCATTGGTGACTAGTGCTGGTAAAGTTTTTTGGTGAAATGCTTGAAAGGGGACCACCAGAGCTGAGTTTGTGTATGGGGGAAGGGGCAAACGCAAATCGAGTTAGAGATCATTGGGTTTTGGGTGAAATTCATTGACAATAACAAGCCATACTGATTCAAACCTGCAAGTCATAGTGATGATTTGAAATGTAGTTTGGAGGGGCTACCAGATGATCTTGTTTGTGTCCTTATTTTTATTGTATATGATGTTTTGTAGACACGATTTTGTTCTTTGTGCGAGGGGCGCTTTTAAGTATTTAGTATGAGGTTTTTGTGACTGATGTTGGTAAGTTTTTGGTGAAATGCTTGAAAGGGGACTACCGGAGCTAGAGCTTGTATATCGAGGAAGTGGCCAATGGGGATCGAGTTATAGATCAATTGCTTTTAGGTGAAATACTTTGATGCTAACAAGCTGAATAGGAGAATGGTTGATTTGCTTTTTTATCCATCACTTGCAGGTTTTCTAAGCTTTTGAGTTTGGTATGTGTTTGTGTGGAGTATACTACCACCATTGAAGGGAAAGTTTCCTATAGTAACACATACTGTTTCCTTACTGTTATCTGCCTTGGAGCTGGAGTCATTGATCTGTTCGGCGAGGAATTAGCTACCCACCTTGTTCCTTTTTCGGCTTAGATTTATTTAATTAGTTGCTAAATCTCAGTGTTGAAACTGGTGAAGACTTTCATATTTGGTTCGAAATACTATTTTTCCCCTCATCCTCAGGTTGTCTTACGATTCTCAGACCCGTATATCTCCTATTTGCGCATGAAAAAAGCCTTTATATGGTCTCAAACCGGTGGTAAGGCCTATCCAGGATATGTTTTTTCTCTTTTTAATAGTTGATCATATTCCTCATTCCTACTGTCACTTGCTCCCTTCACAGCCGAGGAAGTCGGCTGCCCAGATCAGTTTCTCAAACAACAGTCGGGACTCTTGGATTTGTCGATGTTTATATATCAGAAATTGTATATTACTGAACTTTTATCGATTTGATGTGCTCAAACTAGTATAAGTTGCTCAACTGAGGTTAATACTTCATTGGCTTCTTACCATTTTGATTTTCTCGACTAACTTCATTTACTTGTATCATTGATATTGAACGTGGTTGTGTCTTCAGATATGGATTCTTCCCAAAAAGCCGTAGTTCTGTGAGGTAAGTACACAAGTGTCAAGTGTGACATGAATATTATCCTGAACTAGAGGCGGACTGTTTCAAAAACATAGTCATTATTACCTGAAATCTAGAAAATACAAATTAGTGTAGGATTTTTATTAGTTTTACTAAAAGTAGTTGATACATAATTTTAATTACTGAAGTTGGATATGATCCATTAATAGGTGGTAGATATGATCGTAACACTAGGCGTTTCTAAGTTGGTAATTTTTAATTACTTAATAGGTGGTAGGTATAATCATAACACTAGGCGTTTCTAAGTTGGTAATTTTAATTACTGAGGTTGCGATGTAACCATTAATACGTTGGAGTTTTAATCATGATAAGATTGTTCTCCTCACTAGACGTTTCCAACTTGTCATCTCTAAAGTTTTTAACTTTGAAGAAGGGTATTAAAGTTACCTTGATTGTTTCAAGACTTTTGAAGATTATGACTGTGGGAAAGGCAGGTAATATTTTATAAAGTACGTCATTTTCTTATTTTAGTAAAAGTGACACGGAACATGGAAGGTTGAAACTGATCATTCCATAACATAACATGTAAATAATTCTTAGGTCCCACTACAGATTGGGTTCATGCATCTTCTCCTCTCCTCCAAAGACAAAATTTCTAAATTCTGTTTTTGACTTTAGAATCATTATTTTTATCCTGTCAGGGCGTATGCAAGTTGCATTTGTATACATATGTTTGTCCTAGCATTGATGATGATTCATCTATTTAACTTGTCTTTTTATTAGCGTAAACTTTAGGTCAATTCTTACGTTTTGTCATGATTGTTATCTTTGGCTTGTGGGGTACACCAGTCATCTTGTATTTTCTTGTGTTTTGGACTATGATGCTAATTATTATTTTGCGTGTGTGCATTATCAATCGTCATTCGTAGGGTAAACTTTACGTCAATTCTCAAGTTTTGTCATCTCTCATCTCTGGCTTGTGCGGTGCACGAGTCATCTTGTGTTTTTTTCTTTTGGAGGATGATGTTAAGTTTGATCTTAATGCATCTTTTTTCTTATTTACTCATCTTTATTAAAACTTTAAATGAGTTGTAATTTCTTTTAATACAATTAAATGATTTCTTAGAAATTGTTATTTTACTAATTAATAAAATCAATATCTTTATCTTCAACAACTTTACCAACATTTGAGGTTTGGAAAGGTTCATGACTACTCATAAGTCTATTAATACACAATTTAACCCCAATAAAAAAGAGAACTATATCTTTTTCATACATTTATCTTTAAATATAATTTATTGTGTTTATCTAAGTTAATCATACGAATACTTGATTGATAATTTTTATTAGACTAGATCTCGCTTTACTACGAAATTTTAGATTAGGTGTGATAGTCATTATGATGATTATTCTCACGTACCTTTAAAGACCCATAAGATTACAAAATCAGAAAGCTACTTATATGTATTATTTTTCTCGACAAAAATTAGTGGCAGGTATTTTTCAACCTTAGACTTATTCTAACTAGATTAATTTATAAATAATAGTCTTTGACCAAATTGTTCTTTTTTTGGGTTCAAATTCCTTGCCTGAGAAGCTTGTTGATTTCAGTAAAGGTAACAGTTCAAATCCCAAGAATAAGTGGAAGTTACTTTGGAGAATTGTAATTCACTTTGAAGACTTATAAAAGAATGGTTGATTAAGAAAGTAATTATTAATTTATCTTAATATTTTATACAAATTATATATAACTAAAATTCAACTTAAGATCAAACAATTTCATCGAATTGAGTGTAATTATATGTATGACAGCATCTATTATATTAAGAATTTTAATAAACCTGATTATTGAAATTACTCAAGATACACCTTTTTAATTTATAGAATCTATTTTTTTGTTCAAGATTTTTCTTATTAAGGGCATCTCCTATTGCACTAAATTTTTGCACCAAATTTAGTGTAAAGTGGAATATTCCTAGAATCTTTTTAAACTAAATTTGGTGTTACTTCAACCATTCAACACCAAAATTTTTTCAAAGAATATACCACAATAATTTAGTTATTAACTAAATTAATTTATATTTATATAACCAAAATAATTTAGTTATTGATTAAATTAAATTAATTTATATAATAATTTTTATTTGTTTATTTATTTATTAAAAATAAAAATCATTATTCTAATTAATTAATATATACTTTATATTAAATTAATATTATCTACAAAATATATTTAATATTATTGCAACAACAAATTAATAGCATACACAAATGTAAACTGATTAAAATTTTTCATTT
>JANZLX010000213.1:46866225-46881352 GCA_025531955.1 Erythroxylum orinocense | reverse complement strand
AATTGAGATAATGACATAAAAGGAAAATGATAAAAAGTAAAGGGATAAAGTTGTCTTTTTATATTTTTGATGCAATGAATAGTAACATATTGCATCAAAAAATTTGGTGTTTTAGTGTCTTGGTTGGAGATGCCCTAACTGTAATAAGAAAATTAGTAAATCTGTACACTAATTTGAAACTAAATTTAGAAGTCATGTTTTAACCTAGACATTTTTTACATATTTTAACAATGATAAGTGTTTTTCTTTGTGTGAATCTTAAAGAACTTAACGAGTCGATCCGCTTATACGTCTTACTTTTAAATTATTAATTTATTAAATATTTTATACAAATTATATATAACTAAAATTCAACTTACTAATCTACAAAGTAATTCGTTTTGCGAATGCGAAAGTAGAGAAGGGTCATAAATATCTAACATCTTTTCTTATATATATATTTCACAATAATTGTATGATTTGAACTTGTAAGTTAATAAAGCTCGGCCTGATATGTAAAAAGAATAAAATTATAAGAAAAAGAAATAAGATGAAAGTTTCTTATTCAAACTCAAGTCTAATTGAATTAAATTTCCTAAATTTAAAATTTTCTAGTTAAATTCAAGCTGTAGACTAACTTGACTTTTCTAAACAAACCGATATTATTTTATTTAAAAGAGTTAAAATTCAAGTTGGTTTGGATCAATGTTTAAAAAAATTAATTAATTTTAATTGATCATCATTAAGACCCAAAATCCATAATTCCAAAATATAAAAGGGATAACAAATTATTTTAACAACTAATTCATAGCAAATTACATATATCCAACGACATAAATAATGGAGTAGCATCGTGTTGTGTTTTTGTTTTATGAAATCAAGTAGACAAACACAAGAAGAGACAAGAAGAAGATGATGTTGAAGGGATGATACCAAAATAATTATGAAAACAAACAAAAAGAAGACGTGGCACATGCTTGTTAATTACAAAGTAATTAATTTAATAATTACAAATTATTATGAGTTAAATTGTGTATAAATGTACGAAAACCAACATTAATTAGCATTAAGCATCAGAAGTTCAAGGTCCACAGCACATGCAAAACCCTAAATGAGCATAAACCACACAAATCTAGAGAGTTCTCTACATAATACTTATTATTGTTCTTTTTTTTATTTATTTATACATAATATTTTTAGCTTAAAAGGGAAACCGACCCTGCTGTTGATGTTGGCTCGGAATGTCATCGTCGAATATCCAGAGACCGTCCTCCACCACCGACCCCCTCAGTTGCGCCGCCATTTGCTCCGGCTCCAGACCCCAGAACGAGTCAACATCAAAGCTCGAGCCTTGCTGCTTCACGTTCACGCCCCCCACCTCATTCTTCTCGAAGGGAACGTTGTACACGTCCGTACCATAGCCCGTGTACGGTACTTGTTGCGAGAAGGTGGTGGTTTGAGGAGGGTAGCTTGGAGTTGGAGTTGGAGGAGCAAACATGGGCTCATAGCAACGTCTCTTAGCCGGCGGTGGGGTTGCCGGCGGTGGGGGAAAGTTGAGCTTGGCCTTCTCGCCTCGGATGCGCTTGGCTGCTTCGTCGTAGGCGCGTGCAGCTTCCTCGGCGGTGTTGTAAGTTCCGAGCCAGACTCTAACGCCTTTGAAAGGGTCTCTTATCTCCGCCGCCCATTTGCCCCACGGTCTTTGCCTTATTCCTCTGTACACGTTCTTTCTGGTTCGTCGAGTACTGCTCTTCTTGTTCACTTCCTCATCGCCAACTACTCCATGAACAGAACTCAACAATAATCAGCCGAAAAAATAAACGAACTAGCTAAAAGATACATACTTTATAGTTATTTCAACCCACAGATCACGACCAAGGTGCTCAAACTTCCATCTCCAAGTACCCAGTTGGTTACATTCGATAAAAAACAAGACCCACATCAAAACTTTCTGAGGAAAAAGATGTTGCCTACCTTGGTTGGTGGGTTGCTTTGGGACTTCTATGCGATCACGAGACAGTTTGTTGTTAGTGTAGCCTATGCCAAGGAGGTCGGAGATATTGTCGAGCTCATCACATAGATCTTCCGGCGTCAATTTTCGGCCATCAGAGATTAACGCACCTCCACACATTTTCACTGAGAGAGATAGAGAGAAGAGAGAGAGAGTCAATTTGTTGCGTTTTGTAGACTTATTAATAGGTTTGAGTTTTTATAGGGTGACGGTTACACTCAAACTGCTCGCAAACAGACAAAGCTTATAGAGCTTTTTACGGGGCTTACGTTTGCTGTCTGTCTCGTATGACAGACGATCGGACGGTGGAGAGTGAATCGGGTTGAAGCTAAGTAGCCCGTGATTTGTCTTTTTATTATACCTATGGTAAATTTTTTTAATGATTTTTATAACTTTCGTAACTAGTAATTAACTCTCAAATTATTGTATTTAAAAAAATTGTTATTCGGTTCAAATCAATTTGTAATTATTAAAAAAGGTTTTAAATTTATCTATAAAAATTTTAAATCTATTTTGATTTTGATTTTTGATTTATTTTATTTTAATAACTTTTTTAATAAAAAAGATCACTTTATTAATTAATTGGTCAATTTTCAAAAATTAAAAACTTTTTATAAGTTAAAATAAATTAATTAATTTTATTTAAAATTTTTAATTAAATTTTAAAATTTTTATAAATAAAGAAAACCTTTTTAAATAATTTTTAATTTTATTAAATTATACTTTATTACTAAAAAAACAAAAAGGTTATGGATGAGATTAACCAATTTGTAAGTAATTTTAAAAAGTTTTGAGAATATAAAGTGTAAATTTGTTAAAAAAAATTATGATTGATCAACTTATCTTTTAGATTATCAAACTAATTTATTTTAATAACTTTTGTTATTAAGAACGAAAAAATTATTAAAAATTAAAATTGTTGCATTGATATCCTTTTTTTGTTTTAAATTGTTACTTTGTTAAATAATAGTTTCATTATAAATAAAAGATGGGTATTTATTATTATTTTTTCTATCTCAAAAGCATAAAACAAGGACCACAAAAAGACTAGAATTTTTTTTATATAATTTTGAAGGTAATAAATGATTGATCAGTATTTCTCTTTTATGGAGATAATGTTGATATAAAGTTGCATTGATTGTACAACTTACCTACCTAGCACCAACTTGTTGCAGGGTTTCAGGGAACAGCTAAGGAAGAAGTTGAAGATGAAACAGAAAACTTTCTCTCAAGTGGACTGCCCTCTTTCTAAGAGGCAAACCTAAATAACAACAATATCAGTTCCTTTACCTCATTCATGGCTTCTTTTTCTTTTTCTTTTTTTTTTGTTTTTTGTTTTATTCTGTTCATGATCATTGCCATTCTCATTCCAAGTTCCTATCTCAGCTTTCTTCATCTTGTCTCTAGTCCCGTGCTGTGCTGATCATCATGGACTTTTCTTAAGGGCAGATCAAGTTGATGGAGTTTCTAGATCTTAGCAGCCTTGCCTCGAGATTCGAGCATATAACAAAGATTTAAAAGGATTATTTAGATTGAGTTTATCGGTTAATTTGAGTTATTAAGTCATCAAATAATGTCCTTAAAACAGGTAATTTATAAACTATTATGTTACCTTGTATGAAAGTTTGATGCTTTATGACTAAAGTTGACACCAACTGGACATATATCCAATAGTTTCATCAAGACTGAGTGTACCCTTTTTAACGGAACTGAAAAACTGTATGAAATCTATCAATCTCCTTATATTTTAATTAACTGACAATAATATTTCTTTTCTGCTATTCTTTCTAGTTTCTATATTTGATGCTTTGAGATTTAACATTCAGGTTAAAGTGACAAAATTGCAGAACCTGACGACTGATTTAGTGGCAGATTCTAAGTTCTAGCAGAAGACCACTTATCAGCAGGAATTTGTCACCAAAGCCACGATTCTTATGATTCCTGCAGCTTCTGAAATGGGAAGTCATGACAGCTACAAGACATGAGAGTAATGGAGGACCTAGCAAACTCTGAAACCTGATGGGAGTGCAAGTGCCTATCCCCCAATCTTGAAGCAGCTACTGCTCATCAAGTTACTTGTAGATCTCTTGAGAGTATCCATAGATTCTATAGCAGGTTCAAGATATTCCCCAACTTTTCACACCTTCTCAGCTCTAATCTTTTGTTCATTCTATGGTGAAACCAAGTGTAGACCTAATATCATTAGCTGAAGTAGTATGCAGGTTGCGGCTTGAAAACCAGGTGAAGGCAAATAGATGACAAATTATTTGGAATGTGAGATTCAAATAAGGGTGATGACAATTGATATCAGAAAAACTATGGAAGACAACAAACAAAATGAAAATCCAAACAATCATAACACATAAAACCCCACATTATCGATTGTGATACAAGTATTGAGCAAATGTTTTGTTTCCGGGCAGATTAGTAATAGGGGAAGGTATTAAACTAAAAGAGGAACCTAAAATACAAATACGGATTTCGGAACCTCTCTAACCCGCCATTTGAGTCAATCGGTGAACAGTACTCCTAGCAATCCTATTAACAGGATCAATCTTAAGGACAGCCCTCAAGTCTTCTGCCCCAAGTTTGTATTTCTCCATACTTTCATACAGAAGTGCTCGCTGTACAAGGACTGATACATTTGCATCGTCGTGTTCAAGCACCTGTAGATCAACAAAAACAACATATATCCCAATTCCGTTATAGCAGAACAAGCACAACTATAATATGATCAACAGGAAAACAATATCCAGTATCTTCGAAGTAAAAGGAATCGCAACAGAGAATTTCTCGGACGATTGGTCAAATTATTTACTTTTGAATGGAAAGTGATTAATTACTTATTCTACCAGGAACATCTATTCTTAGATATGCTTGGTGATAAAGAAGCTACCAATACTTCTGATAGGCCATATCAACACTTGCATGTCAAGGAAAAAGGCAAGAATGGTGAAAAGTCCTACCTCACTTCACTTATCTATGTTACAAAGTTGAAGGTTACCTTAGAGAACCTTTAAAACAACAACATATACAATGAAGCAAAAGAAGAAACACATTTTTACCTTGGAACAGTCAGCCACAGCCTTCTTATACTCTCCAACTTCTTTATAACAAGAAGCTCTGCATGACAAAACCTCCAAGCTAGAGGCACTATTACCTGTTTTCTCAAGAAGTAGAATAGCCCAAGACAACCACTTGATGGCATCTGCATACTGTCCCTGCTTTTGATGATCCATACCCTTGTTCTTTGCTGAAGAAGCTGTAACCCCAGCAGGGGGAGGTGGAAGCCCTTCGAGCTCAACGGTGGTCTCCCCCTTATCATTCCCAGCTCCTCCAAACTCTGAATCCAATCCCCAATCATCAACTTGAGAGAACTGCTGCCCACCAGTTCCACCAGATGGTGTTGCAGTAGCTCCCGAGGTAAAAGTAGAGAACATGTCAAGTGGATCATCACTTGAATTTTGAATAGGAGGCTGCTTTTGAGAAGGAAAGGCCTTGCCAAAATCATCCAAACTGGAATTAGATCCTATATTTGATCCACTGCAACTGCTCTTATTTCCACCAAAACCACCTGATGGAAATGTGGGCGTGCTCGATTTGGAAGCATTCTGAAATGATCCAAACCCATCATCACCAGCATTAGTTTTCTGATCTTTACTCGCTGAGTTCAGACTACCCGATTGCTGTTTCAATCCAAAATCAAGCAATGAACCAAAAGGGTCTTTATTTCCACTCATGGAACCCACAGTTCCACCTCCATTCATAACTTTCATTGGAGGACCTCCCAAATTAGGACCCTTACTATTGACATTAGCATTAACATTGCTACCACTTTTGTTATATCCACCAGAATAAGCACCAGAAGCATTACTAGATCCCCAACTTCCGCCGGTTTTGGCTGAACTATTCGTTTTCGGCAACGAATCAGCCAAACTACCCATTGAATATGCACCTTGATTTGGTGTAGGCGTGACATTTTTCAACGGGACATTACTACTACCTTTATTTTCCTGCCCCAAAGCAGAACTAAGCAGATCTCCAAACAATTGCGGATTTTTCTCCGCAATTCGTATCCCAGAACCAGAACCGGTACCAGCCGAGCTCCAACTCTTCCCAAAAATATCACCCACCATTGAAGTAGGTCCATTCAAACCAGTGGTAGATGGTTGGTGAGACCACGAAGGCTTGTTGGGTTGCCACGAGGGCTTTGGTTGCGTCGACGATGAATAAGCAGAGAAAGTTTTGTTCTTTTGGTCATTAAGCGACTTGGGTCTGTCTGTGCCGACCCCCAAATCGAAATTGAAGTTATTTAAGGACCCAGATGAGCCTTTTCCATGATTCGAGTTCATTTTTGGTCTTTATCTAAATCCCAACAACAAGAACAACAACAATGATCTGTGTGAAATCTGCAACGTACCTGATGATCTTTGATACGAGTTCAATCCCAGAGTAGATGGAGAACAAACAGCACGACCCTGATCAAGAAAAACGAAGATAAAGGGGCGATGGCCGGAGATTCAGAACGGTGGCTTTTTTATAACAGCGTGGTTCGCGTTGGAGAGGCTATATTTGGGATGTGATTTGACAAAATAAAGAAAAGTACTTTAATTAATTAATTTTTAAATTAACAATTAAATATCATTTTCTTTTCTTAAAATTTAACATAATAATATCATTTTTAATTGATTTGAACTAATTTAGACTAATCAAAATTGTCATCCCTAACTTAATCATCCCATTAGGGCAAACTAAAAAGAAATTTTGAGATGTTAAATACTTATGTACAAGGTATTAGGGTTACATCATAAATTTTAAAATTTTAGGTAATAAAATTTAAACTTAAATTTTGTTTTAACGTGCTATTTAAAATAAAAAATATCCCAATAAATTTAATTAATGTAAGTCTTAACACTAACTAGTGAACTAATTTTTATCCAATTTGTGGTGGAAGGTCTAATAAAATGTTTTGAAAATCGAACAAAAAATTAAACTGATAAGATAAGAAATTTAAAGTTAAAAATGTTCAACTAATATTAGATCATCATAAATTCGATTAAAAATTGAATAAAATTGAAGAATTTGAAATAAAATTAAAATTTTAAATTAAAATTTAATTGAAAAGAAAAACTGTTAAATAAAAAACAATTCGTTTATTTTAATTTATAAAAATCGCTTAATTAATTAATAAACCAATCAATTTTAAATTTTAATAATAAGTCCTAACAAAAATTAAACACTAAATCAAAAAATTAATCAGCACAAAATTTTGAAAATTGAATTGATTTTTCAATCACAAATCCAAGATAAATCTTGAGCTTACTAGAAAGACCATTGGCTTAGTCATTCCATTGTCACTTTTTTAGAAACCTTATGATCTTTAACATTCATTTAAACAAATCATTAGGCTAGGGCACGATACAAGTTAGATTGGGCTCAGATTCACTTTATCAAAACTCTATCAAACTTCAGTCCAAACTCAGATTTGGGCTTGGCTCTGAGCTTATAGCCCTACCAATCATCGTCTCTCAGATACACAGAGCTCTGCACATTATATGTAAGCTGCATACTCCGCAGTGAGAATTAGTTCAAACTATCCTTCTAAAGGGCCATGATAACTTCTTTTTATTGAAGACAAACACATGAAGCAGATTTAGGTCTATAGTAGACTGTTTCATCTTTTACTTGTCTAATGCTATATATGTGATCAAAATGGATCAAGATCTTGAAAAAGAATCAGAAACTTTGGAACCTAAAATGGAAGACAAAAGTTTTAACTGGGAAAGTATACATATATTGCACACAACTTCATTGGCATTGGAGGTCATGATGCATTTCAATTGATACTATCGGTGAAGTTCAGATAAATAGGTGGCGTAACAAGTATGAAGATGATCCAGAATGCAGAGAAGAGTAAAAACAAATTCAGTCCCATCTTCAATTCCATCGGTATCTAAAGATGCTCGAATTGGAGCGCAGAAGAACAAAGTCCAAAACCATTCAACTTACACTCAAAGTTCCGAAAATCTGAAACTCTTATGATCTATTTCGGCATTTGCCCTGTATATTTAACTCTTACGAACTGCCCTGGTTAAACTGCCCTTGATTAACAGAGAAGACTCCAGTGCCACCCTGAGTTGAACTCTGGCCATTCATTGATGATGGATGCTGCTGAACATGATGTGCCTGACCTTGGCCCCAGTTCTGCCTTTGCATTGATTCTCTCCTTTCCACTTGCATTGCTTCCCGGCGCCTGTCATATCTTGGCCGGGGTCTGTTCATAGTTTGTTGCCTTTCATTATACCAGTATTGAGGTCTATGGATGACCTTGCCATCAATAAACAAGTCCCCTGATAATGAATTCAAAACCAACAAATGGAAAGAGAAACTTCCATTATGCATGATGTGAAAGAAAACAGATGAAACAGAATCCATATGTAAGCTTATTGCAGGAAGATTACTAACTTATTGCCAGAAGATTACTAACCTCCATAGTCTTTGTTAGGAACATCAAGATATGAATCCGGCAATACCCAGAGAACACCAGGCAAACCTATTCAAAAGGAGAAAGAACAAGGAAATCAAAGAACCCTAGTTAGCTGCAACGGAACCCTAGAAATGTAGAGTTGAATAAGACCATACTTACAAGTTACAATTATAAGCCTCGTCCTCACTCCCCAAAACACTACCAAGTCGAAGGTCCAAAATTTAACATGATCATCCAGAACAACTCAAAACTTATACTGGAACTCACATCAACATGTCCTTATCGTATTCAATCAACAACCAAATCATGTAACAGATAATCTTAGACACAAAATAGAAATTCCAGAGTAAAACTTAAAATCCCTAAACCCCTCCAACGAAAAAGAAGAAACCCTTAAATTCCACGAGAGGGAAAAAACGAAAAACAGAAACACCTTAAAACCCTAAAAACTAGGGAATAAAAGGAAGCACCTTTAACTTTGTAGGAAAGCTCCTCCGAAATCAAAGCACCAAACCCAGTATAACTCGTCGTGCAAACCGAGTAAATCTTCTTCTTCGCCTCCTCCTCACTAAAACCCAGACCACAAATCACCCAAAACAAACGAAACGTTAAAATCACGCTCAGAAACCAAAACCCAACACAACAAAGTTTCGATCTTTTATCACCTTCCAACAACAGCTGCAAGGGTTTTGACATAGCTATTGATCATTTCCTCTTCAGAGGGTTTTGGGTCCTTGGGAAACTCCAAAACAATGAGCCAGTGCTCGTAGTCGCAGCCATCGAGAAGAATCGTCTCCTTCGGTGGTCGGTTGCTCCAGTTCGGCGACGCGTCGTTGAGGGGCGAGTAGTTCGAACCGGAAGCCTTGAACCGGGTCTGAGTTTTGATATAATAGTGACTTAAGAGTTGAGGTCCTTGAGGAACTGTGGATTTGTCGACAAGAGCCAGAGTTGATCGATAACGTGTAGAGCGAGAGGACAGAGAGAGGGCTCGCTTTAGCGTCGATGCTAAGTTGCGCCTCGTGGCAATATGCGCCATTGTACAGTCACCCACACTTCTTCTGGCTCGCTGTTTCTGTTAATATACGTGCTTTTGCTAGTGTTTATGGCTATTGAAACGACGCCGTGTGATTGTAGCTGTGTTTTACATTTAAATTCTCTCTAGTTAGAGTAAGATTAATTTTACCATGTCTGCGAGTTTTATAATTAATGTTGTTATTATTGTTTATTAAATTTATTAATTTTATGTTAAATTTAATAATTTTTAGAATTTAATCGATTATAACAAATTATATCAAACTCATTATAAATTAAAAAATCAAATTCTATTTATTATTATTTTCTTGCAATTTAAGAGAATTTACAAATGATTAACTGGATCAATTAGTCAAATATGCTCTCTAGCAAAAAATTTACTTCTTGCCTTAATTATATCAATTTTGAGTTAGAATTTAAATATTTAATTCAATTAAAGTTATATTCAAATAATAATAATTTTAAATTAAATAAAACTCATCTAAAATTAATAAATTAAAATAAATTTGATCAAATCAAAATAGTCAAGTTGATAGAATGGAGGATATGAGATCAAAAGGTCATGTGTTTGAATCCCCCTACTTATGTTCTCTCGATCGAGCCTATTGTGCAGTACTTACCTAGTGCGAAATATTCGATTAACGTGATTTGCAGATTATTGTGTCAACCCAGAAGTTTATCCGGTGTACAAAATAAAAAATAATTATTATCTCCCACTCTATTTCGAGAATTATTTTAGTCAATGACAAATTAAATTAAAATAGTGGTATATATTTGAATTATTTATTTATTAATTCAGTTTTGAGAACTTAAATAAGAATAAAAATTAATATAAAACAAGTTACTAAGTTTAGTTTGGTTTGGCTATGAATCGAGTTAATATCCAACAACAATTAGCTTCGATCGTTAGGTTCAAAATAGTTCCCACCATGAGTTTTTGTTTTTTTCAGTGACAGTGTGACGATACAAATGGAAAAAAATAACGAGTTTTCAACTTCATCGCAAGCATGTCTTCTACCTTGGACAAGGTGGGGGGAACTGCAGTCCGGCGTACTTTACTCTCGCATTCACACAGTTGGAAGTCAACGGTTCAGGACCAGTGTTCTTCAAGTTAATGTTAGTCAACTCAACTCCTTCACATGGCACCTGTTGGCTGCAAGAGAGATCAATTGCAACATCCGACACTGTTGTTCCAACAACGTTGGTGAACCGAACATCGCTGATCTTCACTTTGGATGGCTGTGCATGAGAAAGCAAAGAGGTTGGTTTTGGTTAAGATTGATAAAGAAGAAGAAAATAAAGAAACAGACACCAACGAACCACATTGGCTTTTCCATAGGATTGATCTATGACAATTGGGTTCTTGACGTTTTCCATGATTATGTTCTCGTAAGTCATGTCGGAAGCTAGACTTGGAGGTGACCCTCCCCATGTTTTGATCCTAAGTCCGTTGGTTGTCCCTTTCAAAGTACAGTTCCTTACCAAAATACCTCTCACATCCTTCTCATCTGGGTACTTCCCCAAGCTACCGACACTGTTATTCAACACACACATCGTTATCATAAACTACGATAATTACGAACGATTCGGACACAATTAGGACTTAGGAGCAACATTTTACCTGATGCCATGTCCAGGGCCACAGGTGACTTTGACGACACTGATGTCTGTGCTTCCTTGGATGATACCGATACAATCGTCACCTGTCTCGATGATGCTTCTGGCTACTTTGACTTGACTAGATTGGCTGATGTGAATACCATCGGTGTTGGGGCTATCCCCAGGAGCTCGAATATGAAGACGCCTTACCTTGACGTTTTGAGACAAGACAATGCCCATGTGGAAGCCCATGGGATCGACAGAAGTGAACTGTCTTATGATTGCATTGGTGACATGGTTGAATTTTATGTTCTGTATATGAACCATTCAGATCAGACCAGAGAGATGAAAGTTAGGAACAGTTAGAAACTTGAAACTGAAATAACCATTCTAATTTTTTACAGCTAATTGCTAGTTATTATTATTATTATTATTGCTACAAGTTATCTCTTAATTTAAGTAACCTAATACTATTTTACTATTTATAAATAAATTACTATGATGTATAAAATGTTATTGAATGATCCGATAATTAATTAATTCTCTTTAATATATAATTTCTACATTCAAAACTTTGCAGTAAGGTAAGGTTAGTGCTTACGGCTGGAAAAACAGAGCAGGAACCACCTTTCTTACAATCGTTGTATTTCCAGACAAGAGAACCTTGTCCATCGATCGTGCCTGTCCCAGTAAAGATCAAGCCGTCTATTTTCTCAAATGTGATCCAGAAATCCTCGGAGTAACTGCTCATGTCTGGTAGAGCTTTCACGTTTCCTATGAGCTGTACGGTAATGGGAGGAGGACCTTTGCATGGTCCTTGGAAAACTATAGGTCCTGCTATGAAATTCCCTGCTGGAATAACTAGCCTTGATTTTCCTGGAGAATCACATGCAGCCCTCCAAGCCCTGATAAATTCCTGAAACAATTCAATCAGGTTATTAATTTACGAACGAAAAACCCCGGAAAGGGTTCGTTTTTAGTTATATTGCTTACTATGGCATTATCTTTCTTTCCATCAGGAACTGCTCCAAATTTCAGAACATTGAAGACTGTTTCAGAAGGGTCTCTTTTATGACCACCAGCACCAATCCTGCCGCCACCAACTCGTCCCTGAGCCTCACAACCAGAGGAAGATGACAATAGAATCACAATGCACGAGAGAAGAACGGCATTTGCTGAAGATTTCAGTGATATGGCCATTGCCATTCTTATCTCCGAATCGAAATGGAGTTGCAGATTGTCTGTCTGGTTCTCTCTTCAATGTTATTACGGTATAAAAAGAAGCCCCCCTCTCTAAGACGAGAGGCTATGAAAATTGTGGCTAAACCTCTCTTCCAATGGCGTCCTTTATTTATTTGGCCAGCCAGAGATAGTCTGGTACAGGTCAAATGCTATCTATGGAGGAGTCTAACACTTGGTCGGTTCCAGATCATGATTGGCACTAGTTTTTCCATGGATTTAGGAGTTTAAAAAATAAAATTTTGCATTTTTGAGGTTTGGTTCTACTTGTATTATGTTTCACCAATCCCTTTTAAAAGCAAAATAAGTTATTGTTGGTGGTGTGGAGGATATTCCTGGATCCACCCTAGAAGCAGCAACTACATTGCAAGTAGGGTTGGCATTTTGCTCAAACCCGACTTCAATTGAAAAGGTAAAACCCAAGTAGATTAGATTTAGAATTGGACTAGAAAAAAAAATCAACCTTTGATTCTGAGACTGATCAGTTTTATTTTTTGATTCAGCTCGAATTGGCTAATAAAAACTAAAATGATGATATTACTTTAAGTTTGTACGATTTGTTGTCATTTTTAATTATAAGAATGATACAAAAACTCTTTTAATATTTTATTACAGAAATGGAAGGTAAAAAAAAGGATTGTTATAAAAATATATTTAATTTAGTGTAATCAAATTTTGGGTTGCTACTGATTTTTTTTAGAAATTTCAATAGTAGTGAAATTTTCTCACCCTTGATTTAAATTAAATATTTTAATTAGGTTAAACATTGTGCTTTTCCTAGAAAATTTCCAAATTTAAAATTTTGAGGGTATAAAATTTTATTAATTTACATTTAAATTAAATTTTGTCAAAAATTTATTTAATTTTTAATCTTAATTCAAATCTATTAATTTTAAACTAAAATTAGTTAAATCGATTCGAGTTTTAGAATTTCTATCTTTCATGTCCTATGCTACCATCTTACCATAGAAAATCTCATGAAAAATGCATAAGGAAATCTATTAAGAAGGAATAGAATTAAAAAAATCCATCCCAAATTTTAAAAAATTCAAGATTCAGACTGAATTTTAGTTTTAGAAGATTAGGTCATGCCCCAAATCCAACTGAGATTTTAGATCAAACATGCATGCGATTACACAAGTCATAATTTACAGCGAAGATACACCATGTTGAAAAGCCATAAGATACATCTCCTACTATATACACCATCATGAAAAGCCATAAGATACATCTCCTACTATATAGCTATATACCATAACCAACGATCACAAGCTTGTTAAGGTACTTCCATAATAAAAAAGAGGCATGGGCACCTAAGTACTTCAGTTAACTCCTAAAACTCAAACCCTCTTCCTTGGATAATCTGTAATAACCATACCATCATAAAGCTTAGCTACCTCGTTACAATTCATGGCTCGCGGCTTTTCCGGTATCGACGACGACCGCCCGTACCGATGAGCCTTCTCGTTGCTCGAGAGAACAGGCACCTTTATCGTGGAAATTTGTGGCCCGTAATAGACACACTCTTGGTGACGACTGTTGCGTGCTTGAGTTGAAGAAACTTTTCCAGTGGCCGGCACTGATGACCATCCATAACCATAAAAGCGATCGTCGATAATAGTGAAGCGTTTATGTTCGGTCTTAGTGAAGCTATCTGCTTGATTTTCCATAGATCACACTAGCAACTAGAGTTTTAGGGAATAGCTAACTAAACTGGTTTGTGTTGGTTTGGCTTGGTTACAACGTTTGAGGCAAGAGTCTCCTTATATAGAAACCTAAGGGTATGGCTTAGCTCCTTAGCTCTTGGATAGTGTCCCTTACGAGTTTAGATCTTCTGTCTAATATTACGGTGTTTTATTGTGTCCAATAAATTGTAATCATTTATTTATGTAGGATCTGCATAAAACTCGCGTAAGGTCCGTAAAATAAATGACTGAGATTTCATAAAATAAAGTAAAATTAGACAGAAAATTTGAACTCGTCTCTTCGATCATAATCTGATTTTCCTTGTACAGATTTTTAAGACATGTCGGTTACTTTTATATCTTAAATGTAATAAAGGAAATTGTATCTTTTTGCAAAGTGGAGAAAAGTTTTTTATATCGGAAGAAAAGATATTATATTCCTTTCATAAAAAAAAAAGATGGCAACCCCTTTTTGACCGATCCTAACTTGAAATTCGGTCAAATTTAAACTGTACTAGTTAAACTCAAACAGAACATATAAATAAAAATAATATCATTTTTTATATAAGCTACTAAAATAATATTATCTTTATAAGCCATTTTTTAATACATATATCAAAATAACATTATTTCCTTTTCTATTAATTTGAACCTATAAAATTTGATTAACTCAAACTCAAATTTATCAACATTAAATCATTAAATTAGACCGATCTTATCACCAAGATTACATCATAATCATAATATAACAAAAAATGATAAGCAAATTTCTTTACAATTCCACTTTTTATTTCTTTCAACGTTAACAAAATCTAAAACAATCCGACTCAAATAGTATTATCAAGGGCACTCTCAATTTTTTTTTTTAAAAAAAAATTTATACCAAAAATTTCAATAATTTAAGGGATTGTTTGTTTCCGTTTTTTTCTTCCGTTTTTTGTTGTCGTTTTTGTAAAAAGAAAATCAGGTAAGTATAACGTGTTTGGTTTACTCTCTTGTGATTTTTTGTTTCTGAAAATAAAAAAACCACAATAGTTTTACAGAAACCAGAAAACATCGTTTCTTTGAATTTTGACAACATGTTTTCTTCAACAGAAA
>JANZLX010000213.1:46814216-46825476 GCA_025531955.1 Erythroxylum orinocense | reverse complement strand
GATTAAATATATTAATATAAAGAGATTAGATATATACATACATACATACATATATATATATATATATATATATATATATATATATATGTATGTATGTATGTATATAACAACATATTGATTAAATATATTAATTTAAAGAGATTAGTTTATGAATTACGAAGTGTATCCATAATTTAATAAATATATATTTAATCAATTAAAAATATATTGTGTTTCACCATTTTAATTAGTTGAATATAAATTCATCCAATAATAGTATACATTATAATAATAAAAATATATATTAAAATATAATTGATTTAATTAACATTAAAAATAAATTAAAAATCATAATTTTTATTGTAATTCCAGAAATTAATATTTAAGCTTCTAAATGTTATAAAAATAAAAAATAAATCTTGATATATATATTTTAAAAATAGTTGTAATAAAATTATATTTAAAGAGAATATGATAGTAAATTATCACTTTGTTTATAATTTTAATACATTTCTAATTTGTAATATGAAAGATTACAAGATAAATTTATTATCCCATAAATTTATAAAATTAATTTAATTTTATACATAAAAATATTAATATCGTCTATCAATTTATATATGTTAATTTTAAAAAATGGTTTCATATATACAATAATTAATATGAAACTATAAACTAGGGTACGTTTGGTTCGGCCCAATTTTCTACAGATTGCAAAGATAAAGCCCACGTTGAGGAGCGGGAAAACGACCAAAGTCACAAGCATTTGAAATCCCTCCCTCCAAACCAAACGAGGCCTTCTCTGATTTTCCCAAACTCTGTCGCCCGTTTTCCGGGTGACCAATCAACCTCCAAGCACCTTTCTTTTTCACATCTCTCAGCTTCTAACCACTCAAAATCCAAAATCCATATGGTGCATCAAAACCCCAGTTGAAACCCCAACTCCACGACAATATTTAAACACTCTATTCGCTACTCTTCTAATGACCAACAACAAAGAAGAACCCGGAAAGTTCCACACCGTGCAAGCAGAGCGCGACCTAGAGGCCAATTGGGAGGTCGATCTCGCCAAGAAACTCGAGGAGTACCTCTTCAAGATCTGCTCTGGTGAAATTACTGGCGGCGAAGAGGATACCTGCCACTTCCCCGTGAATTTCGCTGAAGGTTAGGGCTTTATTGATTTGTGTTTTTTTTTCCAATTAATTTTGCTTTTTTTTGGTTTTTGGATAATGGGTTTTTTATTAAACGAACAATTTGTGTTCATTTATTTGTATGTTGGGAAATGTAGCTGCTTTACTGGTTCAGGGTTCGGTTCAAGTGTACAGCAGAAAGGTTGAGTATCTATACAACTTGGTCTTGCATACTTTGGACTTCCTTTCCAACAAGAGGTTTGATTCCTCTCCTTGTTTTTCAATTTGAGTAACGTATTTGTTTTGTTTAAAATTTTTGGGCCTTAAAGGATATTAATGGTAAAGAATGAGGTTCAGTGACGAGTGTACTGAAAATGGATTTTTGAGGCAACTGAGAGTTGGGGCTTTTTGGAAGTGAGTTAATGGTGAACCTTGTGGGACAAGTGGTGGTGTACACTGAATTTCCATTCAGCCAATTTAGTTTGATACGTTTCTCCAAGTTAGATGTCTGACATTCAACATATTGGGTGTGAAAAGTGGAGCCTATAATTTTGGTTGAAAACTTGGAATTATATAGACAACAGTTGCTGATTTTTTAATGGAGAAAAGCAAAGACTTATGCAAGAGATGTCATTTCTAAGACTTTGATCATTTCTTGGCTCAGGAGTTTGTAAGTATCAACTTAAGTGCAAAAGAAGCTTACTTCAAGGACATAGTTAGGAAGTAAATTGCAAAGTGAGTGACTTCTTAAGCATGAATTCCAATAATCGTGCCGTCAAGTGTTGGAACTTTTGGGAACTTGGAAATCTATATTCAAAGCAATTTGTGCCAAAACTGATTTTCAAACTTGGCTGAAAAAGAAGAAAAATAGCTGTTTAGTTCTTTTCAATTGTTTAGTTAGATGTGAAAGTGAGGTCTGCGTTGACATTGTCAAAGATATGGACTCAAGCAGAAAAAGGAAATGGGTTTACCCTGGAAAACTTTTAGCTAAGAATTTAACTCTGGACCCTAAGAGTGACTAATAGACATGATGTCATTTTCCAATTATCAATTTTTAGTTCAAAATCCTTGAGAAAAAACCAAAGAATGTTAACTTGTACTTTGTTATAATTTCAAGTTTACTTTTAGGATTTGGTAGCTTCTTCATGTACATATCGTTCGGTATTTGTAATGTTTTTATCATCTGAAGACCTGATATATACTTATCCGAACTGAGCATGTAGTTATGCCATGAAATGGCATTTATCTTCTATGAATTCTTTGGCAGGCAGCAAGAGCAATCGGAGGGCACACCAATCCTACCTGAAGAAAGTAATTCTCATGCTGTTTCTGTTGATGAGAATGATCAGTTCTGGGGATTAAATGATGTCCCAGGTAAGCTTGAGCATTGTAAACCATCTTGGTTAAATTGCAATGACAATGTTGGTCTAAATGTCATATTATTCCAGTGGAACCAAGAAACCGCCTGGATACTTCCACCAGCAAGGATGCTTCCCTCCATCACTTTGTCAAACCACCAGCGAATCTTGTTGTTCTTGAAGGTGATTGTTTAGACAACACAGGTGACAATGGTGAACTAGAGTCATATCTGGTATTACGTTTGCATTAACCTTCTCATTACATCATCCTCTAAAATGACATAATTCTTCTGTTATCTACGTAATGCTAACAATTTTTTCTGTGTGATTGCAGTTAGCCACTAATGATCTCTACCGTGATTTTATACTGTTAGACCCTCGTGATGCACTGTCTGTAAATGAATTTTTGGAGGATGTGACTGGAAAAGGACAAAATAGTACTTACAGATGCAATTCAAGTCGTAAGAGTTTCCAATCCCCCACGAGATGGTCTGGAGGAACTGCTCATAAGTCATCACATGGAAAGAAACAGAATGCTAATGTCAATCAATCACCAGCAGCTGGTTGCAGTTTTGGAGGCAATGAATGTAAATTGGGACCTGACTCTCCAGTCTCTGGAGATGTTGAAAACAGTGATAATCCATCTAATGTGAATTGTGGGCATGAAGAACCAGGTAACATGGAAGATTTAGATGATGACAATGAGGATGATCCTTGGAAACCACTAAATCCCCATGAACTTGGGAGCTTGAGAGTGAAACCCTTTAAGAAAGGTTGTTTTCAGGCTTTCAATTTGTTCTCTTTTTCATCCATCTAATAGCTTTTCACAACCTATTTTTCACTTCTATGTTTTGTTTTTCAATGAGCAGTGAAAGCTGTCAGAAGGAATCTTGCAAACTCTGCCTCAATCAAGCATTTTTCCATCACTAAGCTATTTCCACTTGCAAAGTTGCATGGTCCAATTAGTCCAGAGCTCACAGAAATGTGGGAAGCACACTGTAAGATATTAAAGAATAGTGAGAATTCTCAATCTCCTCCATTTTATGAAAAGGTACCCTTTTTCCTGAAATCTTAATCTACCTGCACATCTGTTGCTGTGTTACATAGATTCCTGATCTATCTATTTCAGCTAAGGGAATCCCTTGCCAGTGGAGGGCATAATGTCTGTGACAGATTTGGTCATTCTGGTGATAAAAATGAGGATAATGCATTTGACGATGGAGTCCCTGATTTTGGGGATGCCGAAGATAATATGCAAGAAAATGTGTTCATGGATGAAGATTTACCCTTTAATCATGAAAAGGTCTGCAAGCTTATGATTTTATGTTTGATTACTAGGAAAGATATATGAGATCTCTTATTCTTTGATCTTTTGTAGCATGATGACTTTCCTGCTCACTTGGACAACAATGAAGAACTGGGATATGCAAATCCAAGTTCTCAAGCAAGCCTAGAGGATCTTTGTCAGTCTCACCTAGTAAGCATTAGTTTTTTCAACTTATCAATCCACTTAATATTTATTTCTTTTGATGTGGGGCCTGGTGAGAAACCTTTTTCTACTCTGCTTCATGCTTACATCTACATGGGCTTGTACTGTAGGATCACATTTTTCAATTATTCAAATTTAAAGTTGTTTCTGCAAGTTGGTTATGTGCTTCGTATTATACTATTAAAAGTAGTAGTGTGTAAGTTGTGGAAATTCGCATTTCCTCCCCATATCTGTTCCATTTGTGAATTCCTTAAAAAATATACAAGAAGCAACTGTGAGTAAGAGCTGTAGTCTCTGTTTGTTGTTTTTGTGAGTGGCCTTTCTCTATTGCTTTCTTTATTGCATGTTCACGCGATTATACATTTCATATAATTTTTAAATCTAAGCCAATCCTATAGATCAACCTGTCTGTTTGATTTTTGGACTTAGTTGTGCATTTACTTGACAAGATCTTTTGCTAGCATATTTTGGAAGCATGTGGAATAGTTACCCATTTTGTGTCATACAGGATGCTCTACTAGCTAACATAGCTGAAACTGAAAAGCAGTCAGAATTAGCTGCTCGTGTATCATCGTGGAAGCAGAAAATTGAGCACAACTTGGAACAGCAAGTAACTTCCATATCTTCTTTTCCATACTATAAATCTCTTTTTAATCTTGATGGATGATTGCCTCAGTTGTTTTTTGTTCTATTAGCTTTTTCAACATTTTTATAATAATTGATCGTAAGTGAAGGAAAACTTATTTTCTGATAGGATTCACACCCTCCATTTGATATTCATGCCTATGGTGAAAGAATTCTTGAGAAGATATCTATTGAAACACACATGGAAAGTGCTATATCTTTTGCTGATGTAGTAACCGGACAAGAAAAGCTTGAAGTTGCTCGAACCTTCTCTGCTCTTCTTCAGCTGGTAATTTTTGTGACATTGGTGCCTGGCCAGTGATTGATAATTCAAAAATAGGATCAGCTTCTCATTTTAAAATAATGAAACAAAAATGCAATTATCCTTCATGTTGACAAGAGTTTAGGCACTTGAGTTTCGTTGTGCAATATCTTAGTTGCATGTCCAACATTACTACCTCAGAACACATTCAAAAACACCTTGTTTTTGTAACTGTATAGTATGGGATGACTTAAATATGTCTTAAAAATGCATTAAAAAAAATGTCCCTTGATTTTCATTTTCAGGTGAACAATGGAGATGTTGATTTGGATCGGAGTGGACATGATGGTGAGTCCATTTGTTATACAGCTACCAATCCTTTCCATATCCGACTTACCCATGACAAGAGATCAACGAAAGCTCAACTTCCATTGGCGAAGAGAGGTAACTCACCAAAGAAACCATGTAAGAAGGGTGGTAGTAACAAACTTAGAAGAGAAAGATCTCCAACTTTTGATGCATCTTTACGAGGTGGATCGGCAATTGTGTCTGTACAACCAAACTCCAAAGTTTCCCAGAAGTTGGGGAAGATTGGCAGTGTGAGGTGCACTCCTGACGGTAAGAGGAGACGAAGATCCCGAATTGTTCAACCATTGGGCTTGCATTCACCAGGGCAAGAGACGAGGTGAGCAATGTATTGTTATTTGTTGGTACAATTCAACCTTTACATTGAATTAGCTTTCAACCCCTGACCTTAACTCTTTGTAGTCGTAGATTACTGACATTGTTCAATAATCATTGTAATAATATTCTGTAATTTGACATATACTGATTTCCCACAAGCAATCAAGCTTTGTATCCAGGTTCCGACTGTAGAATGACCTTGCTTAGTCATGTAATTGTATCCATCTGTTTAATACCAGTATTTACAATCTTTAATTTCTTATTATATATGTCAATCTATTCTCTTTTATTTCGTCAAGTGATCCGAATCTGTTAGTTCGGGTCAATTGCATACAGGTCTCTTACCTCTTTCATGACCTCCTAACTATCTGAATAGGTTCAGACATCACATCATCTGCAACATAATCTCTTTTACAGTTGTTCTTAATCCATTGTTGTCCTGTAAAAGCTTGTCAAGTAAGAGTCATGGCGTGTTACGTCAATTTGGAGTTGGCGAAGGGTCCATTGAACAGGAACACGGAAGTCATGGTTCTGTTAAAGTTTGTCTGTTGACGCGTGAAGGTTGGACTTTTGATTGATTCGCACTGTAAAGTCCTCAAGCTTGACGGAAACTCCATTATATGTTCCAATTATGTCAGCTAAAATTAAGCGTTTGAAAAGTCCAGGAAAGTTGAACGAAACCCACTTGCAGGGGTAAGCCATTTTCTAAGCAAAAGCATCAACATTTCCTCTCCAATTTTCTATAGCAAGTTCAAGTTCGAGTTTGCGGAAGAACAAATGATTAAAAAATATAATCAATTTAGTCAATTTAATCACAAAAATCTCAAATTATTTAATTTTTTAAGTTCAGTTTGAATTTTTTGGATCATAGAATAAATCTTTATTATATATTTTTAGTTTAAACCTAAAGTTATTCTTACATTTTAGGTCATTCGTGATGATAATCGAGCTTGTTGTAAAGAACCTACTTAGTGTAAAAGTATTGACGGAGCCACGTTGAAGGGGGAGGGGGTCATGGGCCCCCCTTTTAAAAAATTTTTTTAAAAAATTACCTATAAAATTAAAAATTTTAAAATTACAACTATAAGTGGTCCCCCTTAAAAAAATTATTATCATTAGATGTTGGTTCCCGGCCCCCCCTTAGAGTTCAGGCTGATTCCGTTTCTGTGTAAAAGTAATCTCTAAATCAATTTAGAGATTTACCCAGTACACATGAAAGATAACGATTGGGCGTTCTTTCGTTAAAAAAAAAATCTATCGAAATAGTTCTGGATATGACTAGATTTGTTATTTTCAAACTCAAATTCAACCTAAGGCTTGAACAATTTACATGTCTGTATTGGAATTTTTTTAATTTAATGCTTATGTTTTTTTAATGTTAAATATAAAGTTAAGTGGACACTAATCCCAAAATCATGTTGACAATGGATTACTAACTTTGATCCTATCCAATAATTGCCACCATAATTGCGCGACCAAATCTCCACTTGATCACATACAAAAAGCTTAGTTTATGTGTACTAACTACATATCTTCAAAGTGGTCACTAAGTTCACATACCTTTTATTTATAAAGAGGACACTCGCTTTATTCTAAAGTTTTGCTTTTAATTGAAATATATAATAATAAAACTAAAAATCCATAAAATATTTAAAATTACTTCACTCAATAATTTAGCCTTACAATTTCACTTATAAATCTCTTAATAACAATTATTTTGAATATGTAATATAAATTATTCAGAATACATATTTTAAAAATTATTATTTATATTTATTAATTTACATAATATGTATCCAAATAAGTGATAACCAGGGATGTACTGAGCCCGGCGAAAATTTAAAAAAAAAATTATTTTTAATTTTTTTCTATATAAAAATATAATTTTTAGGGTTTGAGCCCTTCAAGATTTTTAAAAAATTTATTTTGAGCCTCCCTAAATTTTTTGGCTGGCTACGTCCCTGGTGGTAACAATATATATACACATAAATAAAGTTTTTTGTGTGAATCTATCGGAAACAACCTCTTTACTAAGTAATTGTAAGGCTGTGTATTTTTAGACTTTCTCGCATTTTAACATACTTCGTATGAATTGTTGATGATTATTATATAAAGAAAATATTTTCAGTTTTGGCAATTTTAATTTAGCATAAAACAGCAAAGACACCTCATATTCATGTATAATGTACTTAGTAAAAGAATACAATAAATATTTTCATACTAATTTTTGTAGGTAAAAATATCATCATGTACAGTAGTCAAAGTCAAACTCGGTATCCCAAACCCGAAGACCAAAATCCCAAAATGTGGGACCCATTGGAGACCTCTTTGCCATGTGGCACGTACCCACTTCACCGAGTCAACTCCGAGTCTCACCTCGTTCTATGTCCACAACTGCTCCCCCGCAACCACTGGAGCTAGCCGCCGAAGGAGATAATGCCTCCCTTATTTCCCTACTTAAAATCCTCGTGAAGGATAACATCCGGTAAACGGGCGATCGGAAAGCTTGACTCGCGGGCGATTCTGTCCCTGACTCGTCCTCAAGATTTGGTTGTCTCCTGGGTACTTCTATAGCAACATCCACAAAACCCGCCGGTTTCCTACGCCCACCGAAAGACGACGTCGAAGGACCAACATGGTCTTCCTCCTCTTGACACGTCCGGCACAAGTCATTATCGCTCGATTCAACCTCAGTGATCTCGGAAGAAGAAGAAGAAGAAGAAGAAACAACTTGGATGGGACACTGGATTACGGGTTCAACAAGCGATCGACAAAGCGGACAAGTGGAGTGAGAGTGAAACCACATATCAATACATTCAACGTGAAAACTGTGGCCACACTTGGGCAGAGTCCGACCCATTTCCTTCTCTTCAAACTCTGACAAGCAAACGGCACACTCCGCCAAGCCCTCGTGGGTCTCCGACGAGTAAACAAACAAAGGCAACGACCTGAGTACGGCATCGTCAAGTCCGCGTTTAGCTACAGCGACGCTTCTCGAGTTGGGGTTGGCGGGGTCCACGTAGAAGACGAGATGAGCACGGCGCTCGCGGTTTTGACGGAGCTGGCGGCGCCGTGCTCGAAGAAGGTACCAGCGCGCGTAGAGATGGAGGCAGACCATCACAACAACGACGAAGAAGAGGACTAAGATCGCGCTCATCATGATCCTCCCGCTCAGAGCATATCCATTGCTCGTGGGCCGGTCTTTCGATTCGATGTCCATGGAAAGACAATCTTAAAGAACAAAACAACGTTGGTCTCTGAACTTAGCTTCCGGTTGGTGTCTGGTTCCAAGTAGAGGTATCGACTCTGAGGAGGTAAGAGTTTTAAGTGATTGATATGTGAGTTTGTTGCATAAAAGGAGGAGGCAAGGAAGTGATGTTGGAGGAGGAAGGTTCAAGAGGGTTTCTGTGAAGTTGTTGGATTGTATGATTAGGTCTCTATGCCTCACACACTCTCGAGGCTGGAGGATTTTGCTTTTTGAGTTTTTATATATAAAGGTAAAAGACGAGTCTCCGATGGTGGTCTCAGGAAGACGCCAGTTTTGACGCGGGAAGCTCTGATGAGATCGTAAGAAGTCTCCTTCCTCACAATTTCCTCCGCGGTATCTTACACTATTTAATGATGTGTGGGGAAAGTAAGATGAGGTTTGAAAGTCAGTTCTTAGAGGCATTGGATTCAGACATCATGGACACTAGTTTTGACTTGGTGGGTAGCGTATAGTATGTGTATAACGGGAAGTTTATTAAAATTTTTAAATTCAATAAATTATAAAAAGATTTAGTAAAACTTTTATTAGAAAGAGATAAGTGTTTATTTTTTTAAAATTTTATTTTAGTATATAATTTAAAAAAATAATTTAGTAATTAATCTCTTAAAATTTATAAAATTTAATTCAAATTTATGACATTTTGATCACAATCAGAATTTGAATATTTAAATTTAATCAAACATATGTTTAAATTTTAGCTATCGTCATCACACCTAACTTAAAATCTCACATTGAAGTGAGCTGGAGAAGTCTGATAGTACGCAACCTTACTCCTACATAATAGAGAGGCTGTATCTGGTAGACTTATATACAAATGAGACAATATAAGAATGATGCAAGTTACAGAATTGTAAATAGGAGGTCAAAACAATACTCCCACACTCACAAAATCACAATCCGAATACTCATCTTAAACCCAAAATCGGCAACAACTTCCCAACTACTGATAGATAAATCGGTTATACATCACCAGAGCTATATTGCAGATCAGGATAACTAATCAAGAAAACATAAAACTTCACCAGAAAATTTCAAAAGATCAAAAAAGGAAAAATAATAAATCTAAAAAATGATATCGAATTCAAGAAAATAAAAGGAACAGATAAAAATGTATTAATTAAAACAAAAATTTCAAGTTCAACCGAAATAAATTAAGAGTCAATAGGAAAAATAAAGTTTGAAAGTACTTAAATTTAGACTTGAGGTTAGAAAAAAAATCAAACTCAAATTTGAACGTCACTTGTGGAATTTATATTCAAGTCAATATGAACTGCTAATTAAAGTTTGAAGTTGGAAGTTAAGTCTTGACTCTTGAGTTTGAAACCAACAAATTGACGTTCTATCCCTGGAGATAATAAAACCCAGAAACTCTTGGTGGGTGTGATCTCGCTTGGTTTGCAGGCCCATTAGCTGTTTGTTGGTATTTTAGCTATAATTTTAAAATATTAATATTTTAAAAATATGAAAAAAATTTTAAGGTTTGGATAAAATTAAATAATTAAAAATATTGTCCTTGGAAATTTTGAAATTTAATTTAAAAAGTTTTAAAATAAAGGTAATTGATTTATCTTAGTTTATAAAAATTTATTATATTTTGAATCAGTTAACTTTTTGATTCAAATTATTTTAATAACTCTTGTTGTTAGAAATTGACCAATTAATTAATAAATTGATCAATTTCTAACAACAAGAGTTATTAAAATAATTTGAATCAAAAAGTTAACTGATTCAAAATTTTTATAATTAAACCGTTCGAATCATATAAATTATTTAATCGTTGGATATAGGTAAACCTTCGATTTTTTTTAATAGCTCATATTCAATAGAATTCAATTCAATTGATTAATAGTAAATTGTGTGTAAGTAATTCTTTGAAATAAATAATAACTTACTTTTCAAGTAATTTATCTATGATTGAAAATTTAATAATTTGTAGTTAAGTCATCTTTGAGACCTTATTACGTGTCTCAAATCGTTCATGAAAGGGTTAAAAATGAAAGAAATGTGGAATACTTGATTTCAGTTCCATCCGATATTCCGAAATAGTTTTCGAGGCCAAAATAAACTCCAATATCTTGGGACCTTATTGGAAAACGTTCACGGACACTCAGTTAATGTCTTTCTACAATTTTCTTAAGATGGAAGCGCCTTTAATGGGTCAGAGGATCCGTATACTTACGAATTACATAAGCAACTACGAGAGACCTTAACCTTTATATGTAGCTTCCATATCGTGCTTTCTCATCACAAGCTCGATGTAACGCTCCAAATTAGGGGTTAGAAGACATGAGTACAAATTATGAAATTGGCATGTAATCATGATATTTTTCGGGTACATTGGTCTAATGAACTTCCGAGTGATTCGGACAATATTAAGATATTGATTTTCTATTTATAGTATTTTTTGGAGACTTCAATGATTTTTAGAAATTATTGGTGACGGATGTAGTATTTTTGGAACACTTA
>JANZLX010000213.1:46786831-46798156 GCA_025531955.1 Erythroxylum orinocense | reverse complement strand
AGAGTCGAGGAGTATGGGGTGCTTATGGTCGGGTCGACCTAATAAGGCCCAGCCTAGGGGGCCCAACTTCCAGCCCATGTGCTGACGGCCCGGTAGTAAGAGATCGACTCCCATGCAAACGCAATGATTCACGTAGAGATTTAAATCTAATCGTAACCTATCGCATATATAAGGTATTGTTTAACCATGATAAGAGGTACGAGAACTAAAAACTCTAGTTGTCTCTTGATCCATAGCAACCTAAACTCTCTCCAAATACTGACTTAAGCGTCGGAGGGGCCTTCTGGGAAACAATCCCCGGAGAGTCTTTGTTTGTTTTGCAGGCATCACTTAGTCGAAGCTCCACGAGATCATGGATTAGAATGACGATATCCCAGCTCAACAAAATCTGGCTGAACCAAATTCTATTTTTTAAAATTTAAATGTATATAACAAGATTATCAATTTTATTAATATTGTATAAATTTTAACTCGAAAAAGGACAGAATCTGCTTGAAAATCAACAAATGTTCTTAAAGGAATACATTTTAAAAAAAGGAAAGAGATATTCCAAATTGGTAACTTTTGTCAACAAAGCATTCCCATCACGAACCAATGTTTTGTTCCCAAATCTCAATCTCGAATGATCTTTTTAGTTGCAACGCAAGTATCTCATAAGACAAATGTCTCCTTACGTACGCTCCATTTTACGAGGACTTGCTTACTTGTTTCTTTCCTTATCTTGTCTGATATGTAACAGTCTTCACTAATACCATTTTAGACCAAGTCCAAAACCATCAAAAAAGTGAATTTATATAAAATTAATTTAATAGAATTAAGAAAGACGAGAGGCTTAGTTGGTTCAAACATATTAATAAGAAACGGAAAATGCAAGACGATTGAAAAAAAGTGATAAAAAATGATATGATTTTACTAGAATTTACCAAAAATATGATTTTTAATAAAAAATTTTGACGTACTAAGATATAAATAAAAGATTTCACATAAACCTAAGGGGTGTGGTTGAGTGGCAAGGGACTCATCCACCCTTAATCAAAAGTCAGGGATTCAATCCTTAGCTTTGAGTATAGAGCAGCTTTAAATTCTTGGGTCAACTGTTTCACCCTGTGAGGTGCCTTCCCATCAGCAAAGAAATTAGTCACTGAATACCTTGGTCAAATACCAAAAAAAAGATTTCACATGAAAAGGTCCTTCGTAAGTTTTTTGAATATTTTTTCAAGTTTTATATTTTATATTTAATCTAAACATTTAATATGTAGTATTTCTGTCTTAATATTTAGCCTAAATATTTTCTTGTAATAATTTGTTTAATTTATTTATTGTATTACTTTTTATTTATTTTATTCACATGTATTGATTTATTTTTAATTATTATTATCTTTTATGTCAATTTTAATTTAATTTAATTTTTAATTATTATCACTTTATTATTTATATATATATGTATTGTGCGATCTATCTTTAGCCTCCTATTAGAAGTCGAGTTGGTGGAATTGGAGGACATGAGATCAAAAGGTCTTGTGTTCGAATTCTTTTACCTACGCTCTCTAAATCGAGCATGTCGTACATAACTTGCCTAATATAAAATATTTTCTTTATGAGTTAGATGTAAGATTACACAATGTTAAACCTTTTTAGACTGAGCATGTTAATGAAACTTTCTTATAGTTGTTGTGGTGATTAGTGTTTAAGATTTGTTGATAACTTCAACTATTGGGTTAAGATGATTACCAACTCCCACAAGATTGAAGTGTACAAAAAATATTGGCCTAATCAGCACTGAATGACTCCTGAAAGGGAAGTAGGGACCAAGGAGACATAATAATAGGCAAAAGTCTTGATCAAGGGCTTATCTTTTAGCCTACTTACTTCAATTTTCGTCAATCTACTTTGGAATTTTCACTTTCGAACCACGATTAGTTGCCATCTAGTTGGCCTCTTATCCGATAATTAGATCGGATCATACTCGAATTCTTTATAATTTTAATAGGCATTTTTTAAAAGTTTATAGATAATTTAATTATACTTTATATATATATTATTTTATTTTAAGTTTTATATAAAATTGCAATGTTTTAATTTTGATTAATTAGGTCAAATTATAAAATTCAATTTCAAAATTTTAAAAATAAATTTTGATCATAATTTGAATCTTTTTTCTATTCTTTATTTTTTAATAATTTTGATTACATTTGTTATCATTAAATACATATTAAACATATCTTTAAGTATAATAAGTAATCTTAGGAGTCGGGTAAGTAATTTGTTTATTGTTATTGGCTAGTTTCCAAAATTATTTAGAAACTTGTGGTGTAAACATTAGTTTGTAAAATTATAAGATCTTTGAAGTATTCTCTTAATAATTTTACATCCATTGTTGCGTTAACCATAATTAGTTTACGTGAGTGTCGAAGCAATTGATAAAGTTACTTTTTTGTGATTATAAGTTTACAGATTCAAGTTACATAAACAATTTTTTTATGAAAATATAAATAAAAGGTTGTGTATATTATAACTTTCTTTGTATCTCTGCAAAGCGGGAAGTCTTATAGATTGGGTACGTTATATTAAATTATTTTGAATTACAATGTTGTACTAAAGATGAGTACAATTACTCAATATTTTATTAACTATTTATTATTAAATTTAAAAAGAGAAGATAAATAGAGTGGCTATTTTATAGTGATTATACCTCTATTAATTCACAATTAAGAAGACAATTGAGAAAAGTTTGACTTAAATGAGTCAGTTCTAAATAAATTATTATAAATACGTAATTATAGATTATAATTTTTTAATTTATTCATATTTAGAAGATAATATTTACGAGGATAAATGACATTGACCTCTTATATAATTTTAAAATTTTCAAAAAGTCTTTAAATTTCTTAAAAAATTATTCTATTAGACTTCTATTTAAAAATAACAATAAAACACACACATCATGAACATCAGTCGTGAATTAATCAAATATCAATAATATGATAATTGAACTCAACTTTTAGGCTATATTTAGTTGGAGGATTATTAACGGAATGTAATATTCCATTGTTTAGGATGATAGTTTATAATGGAATAAGATGAAATAAGAGAGTTTCATATTATATCTCATTTTATCATAAACGGTAAAAATAAAAAATCTAATTTGAGGGTTTACGGTAAAATATAAAATGATAAATAACTTTACACTATATTACATTATAAATCATTCATCCAAACAACATTTCTCTGTATTACATAACGAACTTTTTCATTCATTCAAAACAACAAATTTCTAACATTATATTCTATTATACTATGAGTTATTTCATTACATTAAAAACGTTACATTAGTCTTAAACTCGATCTAAATCGGTTAAATTTGGTTAAAATTAATAATTTATTAATTTTAGTCTAATTTAATTGGTTCATTAATTGATTTAAATTGTCTTATAAATATGACTTGATTAGCCTTTCTTTGATGTTTATATTATGCATATTTTGTCATTAGTTTTTAACTTAAGTCTAAAAAGAATAATTTTTATAAAAATCTAAAAATTAAAACGATTTTTAAAGAATCTTTTCAATTTTTATAAATTAGTCGTGAAATTTGCAAGCCTGAAAAAGAAATATTGAAAAGTACAGGCTTGGATGCATTTTATTTTATGGTCAAAAAAAGGTTTAAAGAGACGTGTTATTGTTTATGGTCAAAATAAGGTATAAAGAGACGTGTTATTGTCTTATAGGTGAAGAGTTAATAGCAAGAAGTGGTCCGTGCTGTGCACTGACCTCTCTGTTCATGCATATACTCATCTCCTTTGAATACAATAACCCATTTGGTCAGCATTTGCGTATAGTTTAAGAAATCATACTATTCAACCAATCATTAATATTCACACGTACCGGACAAGTGTTTTATTATTATTTCATTTCTTGCTAGTTCTTATGTTTATCCTCTTAGTTTGTAGTAAAGACAAGTGTGATCACATTACTTAAGTATGAATTGCTTTGAAGAGAATGATCCAAATAATTAAATAAGTGTTACTTAGAGCCTAATCTCGCTAATATGCGGAGTTTGAAGAGATCCGATAATATATAATTTTACTCCTATCTAGTAAAAAGACTACTTCTGATAGAATCGACATATGAATTAAATATAAATTACTAATATATTAGCTTATTTAAAACATGTAATTTATTAATTATTGTATTATTTAAAGGTTTATTTACTACCCTAAAATAGAGATTATAGATTTCTCTAATATAAAAGAAATGTTTATGTTTTTTATATATTGTTTTTAAGAAAACTAATCTTCACAAAAGACCAATTTTTTATTTGTTAAATCATAAATATATCTATAAGATGATTTTTTTAATCATATATTCATCAAGAAATAATAGATATAAATGAATTATTTACCTTTCATTAACAATTAATTTATATATAATTCAATTTACTAGCGCAAAATTAAGAGCTAAATTTAAAAGATCCTTTTTTTTAATCCTTAATTAAATGTCAAATTTGTAAACAATCTCTCTATTATGTACGGATAAGACTACATACTATTGAACTTTCGTACTTTGGTAGGACTTTCACCGGTGTTATTCTACTTAAATGCCAAATTCTACTTATGACCTTATAAACTTTAAGTCCTTAATATTTCAATATATACATTATTGATATATTCATCCCATAAATTATTTAGCAACATTACAATATAGTTTTTATATATATTATTTTTAGTCAACCATTGTAATAAATGAAGTGATGGATTGACAAATATCCAACAACAAATGAAACTGAAATGGTAAGACCATTGACTCAAAATAGCTACAAAAGTGTTCTTAGTACCAAGTCACTTTGTAACTTGTGAAAGGATTAAGAACAACAACATAGCCACAAAAAAAAAAAAAGTTTGTTAACAATTTATTATATTCTTTTAAATATTTATTCAATACCAATATAAAATAATTTTAAATTTTTTAATAATTTGTGTTATTTATAACATTGTTTTATAACTTAACATTTGCAAAATGATATTAGTATTAGATTAAACTTTAACATAATTAAATTTGTATTAAATTATAGTATCTTAATCCTCAATTTAGCTTATATAATATTACAATTAGACAATTTAAACCTATAAAATATTGGTATATTAATTTTCTGTAATAAATAATTTTTTAATAATATTAAATATAAAATAATATCAAAATTAAGTAAAAATAAAAATAAAAATGGAAATTACATATTTATCTATAGGCCATACATATAAGTTAAAAGTTGTTCAAAGCCCATAACGTGCAATGAGCAGAAGAAGACAAAACCACAAACAAGAAAAAAAAGGAAAATAGAAATGAGAAAATGAAATGGAAACTACAGAAAACAGATACGTGGCAATGAATAGGCACTAAACGCCAAATCGCTGGCTACGCTAATCGTCCTTTGTACTGCTCTTCCAGACCCACCCCACCAGTACTACTCTTGTTCTGCTGCTTCTTCTTCCTCCTTCCCTCCTCTCTCTTTTCTATTTATTTTCACATACCCTCTTCCCATTCTTCTTCAATATCAACAAATATGCAGAGAGATTTAGCTATGAAGAGGTGTTTATGATGAGATATGGTGGGTTTAAGCGTAGTCTTAGAGTCTCAGAAGAGTGGTTTTAGCAACAAAACCCCACAAGTAATCAACAAAGCTACTATGGTTATCAACAAGCCTTCACCTTCTTCTTCGTCTTCTTATTCTTCTTCTTCTTCTTTCCCACTTCCATCTTTTCTTGAACAATGCTTTCTTTGCAAACAGAAGCTCTTGCCTGGTGAAGATATCTACATGTACAAGTAAGTGGTCATGGAGTAGACAGATCTTAGTTCTGTAAAGACTTCTCTTTTAACTCGTTTTTCTCCATAAAACTCGGTTCTTTTTGGTTTATTCTTCTTTGTTCCTAAAGATCTTCGGTTGTTTCGTGTTAAAAGAGGAACTTGTTCTTTCTCTGTATATGCAGAGGGGACAGAGCATTTTGTAGTGTGGAGTGTAGGTGCAGACAGATATTCATGGACGAGGAAGAGACTTTAAGGAAAGAGAACTGTTCACTGACTGCCATCAAACCAACCTCTGCCTCTTCTCCTTCTTCCTCAGCCACCTCTCGCCACCGCAAAAGCAACAGAAACTCGCCGGCTGGTGGCTTCGCTTATTGAGAGACTCGAGAGAATGGTGTAATTTTTGTTTTTGTTTTTCAGTCCTCGTACTATAATTTTACTCCAAGTAGACTACCTATCTACTTTTGGAAATGACATTCACACCCTCAGTTCTTTTGCAATTTGGTTTTGGAAGCTTGAACTATAATGAAATGGGCATTTATGTCCAAAACCCTACTTTTGTTGCATTTCTTAGTGAATAATGCTTAATTTGCATGGCTGCATGTACTTGCCCTAGTTTCTCTAGAAGCACTAAAATAACACTATTGCCCTTCCATGCCTTAATCTTAACCTATCTTTAGAGTTAGGGACACTTGGGGGTTTGTTAATAAAATAGAATGTAACGTAATATTATGGAATGAATTGAGAAGTGTTTTATATTACATCACTTCCTACTTATAATAATAAGTAAAGATGAAAAAATTTCAATTTAGGATGAATTGTAAAATAATAAATAAGTTTATATTATATTTCAATTTAGGATGAATTGTAAAATAATAAATAAGTTTATATTATATTATAAGCTTTTTATTTAAAAATATTTCATGAATCATTTCATTTTTTTTCAAATAATAAAATTTTAATATTACATTTATTTATATTTCGTTTGATTTTCCTAAATAGACTATATAAATTTAGAAAAGCTTTTCTTATTATGATTTTTAGCCTTATGAAATATTTCATCTATAAATATCATAATCAAGTGATTTATGAAATAGGTCTCTTTTAATCTTTTCTTGGCCAAGTGTTGAAGTCCGATTGTATTGGAACTTCTAATATCACGGTTTAGATAAAAAGTTCACATTAAATGAAATTTATATAGTTTAGAAGTATAAAGGAAAAGATCTAGAGGACTTAGAACCAAAGAATCTAATACTTTTCTATGTGTCCAGTATTAAGAGTTTGATCATTTATTTAATACACACTTAACTCTAATCGAATCCTTAAAAAAGGGACCTAATAATTTTTTATGGGATCCACTTTTATGCCTTTTTATATTTTAATAAAAGAGATAATTGTTACCTACCATACCAATACCATCCCTAAGAATATATACCTTTTTTTGACTTTCAATTCTTAAAATATAGAATGAGAAAAGAGAAGAAACAAGAAGGAAATGGGTTGGTACTTGGTATGCAAATCCATCCACCACTTTCGAAGTCTTAAATTCAATTTTGTAATAAAAATATATAATTTTAATATGTAATTTGCAAGTAATAAGATAATGACTATGGATTAAAGAATATTGGCATTCTCTAGGTAGATAGATAGACTTTGTTCTTTGTTTTTGGACAATATACTCAACTTGTATAAAGTAAGCATTTGCCTATTTTGTTCTACTAAATGAATCAATGGAGACATGTTTCAGCTTTTCAAATAACAGAATGCAGCAGCAACTAAAGAAGAACACACAAGATTGATTAGTTACAAGTTTAATTTTTTATATCCAAGTATAACCACATTTCAAGTGAATAACGTGTATACAAGTTATAGTCTGGCTAAGAGTTTTCAAGCCAATGGATTTCGATTAGTACATACAGGCACTAACTGTAGCTTCATCATAAACTCTCTTGCAATCACCAACCACCATGGTCAACCCGATTTGAATAGCAAAACTGCTTTCTGGTCCAAATAGAAGTAAACAAAGTGGTTCGTCTCGTGTGTCACGTATGAACCTGTGCTTGGAAGCGGATAAAATTAAATGAAAAGATGTAGAATGTTGCTGCAACATAGAAGTAAATATGTTCCTGATAGGATTTTAGCAATGCAGATGAGGATGCATGCCAATCTTTCTTAAACTATAGAGAAAACACAGATGAAGCTAGTACTATCCGAATTCTATGAAGCTGTTTTGTTCTGCTTTATAGTGAACTGCAACAGAGATATATGCCTAAAATCATACGGAAAGCATCCTACAGACTTTTTTTAAAATAAAAAAGTGCAGGAAAAAAACAAAGGAAATTGATGAAAGTCCTGAACTGGAAATCAAATTGGCTGACATGCTACTCAACCTCAGTTGGCCGCATTGGGATAATAAAAGTCCTGTGCGGATGTACCTGTATAGCTTTGATCTCAAATGTTCATATAAAACCCATTCACCACTCGAAAAGAGTTGTTTAGATAATTTAAGAAACAGACATGCGTCGTGCATAAATCACAGTTGTCCTTCCCATTGTTTAGTTATGTCACCACAAAACATAGTTAAATGCCTCAATATGTGGCTCTCAATCAGTCAGGTCAAAGGAAAACAAGTTAAACTACCAACTCAAATTAACTGCAGCGTTAACCAGAACTGGAGCTTGTTTTAATGTGTGGAAATATCAGTTTAATCAGAAATCTCACAGTTCAGTTACATGCACACACTGTATTATAGATGGTCTTCCAAAGGTAGGACCACATATAGCAATCCTAGATTTCTGTTCCAGTGGTTGACGCAATATATTTTGAACTATACAAGAAAGAACCAACAAATGAAGGTTGTATAGTGAAAAATGTACGGCCAACCTCTAGCTATAAGACAGTTAAACTCAAAGAGCAACGAGTAACAGTAAAATATGACCGGAGCATATGAAACAAATTCAAGATTAAGTAACACTGCCGAGATATGTGATAATGAGTTGCATTTAGATAACCGTCTCAACTGCCAATACAATAATCCAAGCTTGCATTTAGCCGAATTTTGGTTAAGCTCACTTTCAAAATAAACCTACTTTAAAATACATATCTTAAGGTCTCAGAAGAACCAAGGCTATTTTGGAATTTCAACAAGTGGCATAAGCAATAACATCAAGGTAACTATGTCTTTTAGTATTTACTTTCTCATACTACACGTATGGAATACAGGGCCAAGGACCCCATTGTGAGGGAAAGGTATTCCAACAATGTAGAACAAATACAAGTACTAACATCTCTTGATCTACAGCTCAATCCCCAAAAAAATAAAGTAAAGATGGTTACAGGAAAAATAATTTTAACTTTCTTTGACTTAAAACTACAGGTGTCACCGTGCCAATTAACAGGAAGCAGAAACTCAGCCATTTTGATCAACACAAGCAAACCATTTAATCAACACAAACTAGTTATTACTGATTAAAATTCTCCACCTCAAATGGTGATCAGGATAAAAGAATTTCTAATACCAAACTGAAAACTTAAATCAAACCTAAACACAAACCACTAAAGTAGCCGTCTAGACAATATTATGCGATAGTTCCTTATACTGACACTAAGTTCCATGGCATTATCTTATTCTCAAGTTCCATCCGCACTCTGTTATTGCAAGACTCAGTTGCCAAATTGGATGCTATGACATGGTGATGCGGGGTATTTCCATGTCTTAGACCTTATAAAGAAAACGTCAAGAAAAGAACATCATTCTCCTTCACACGGTTAAATATCACCCTTCAAATTCATCACATCACAATTTCACTTCAAGCATTCAACTACAAGACAATAGTTAGAAACCTAAAGCAGAAACTCTTAACCACTTCTCTTACAGTCAAAGATCAACTAGGCTAAATGAGAATAAACCTTTACTGCCTCTGCAATGAAGACAAATGTGAATTCTCCAATCTAAGCATAGATCTAAAACTTCTACTTCTCAAATATAGCATAAAACTGCTCTTCCAGCAATCAATGAACCCAACCAAGAATGAAGAAACACAAATTCACTTGTCTACCAAGAAACACAACAAGCAGCACCAAATCTGAGCTAAATCCAATTGATAAGTGCCCAGAACAGCAAAGAGTGTGAAATGGATTACCGAAATTGCGACCAACAATGCAATGCCAAGTGGGTCCATGCTTTCTATCGAACTCCTTCTTTACATGCTCTGCCACGTCCTTTTCTACACTGTATTTCTCAAAAGCCTGAGAACCAAAAAGCACCAACCCAAATCAAGTACCAACAAAATTAACAAACACCCAGAAGAAAAAACAATCAAATCATGGAAAGAAAACAAAATTTGAAGCAAGTTTCCTCAGAGAACTAACGGCAATTGCTATATCAACAGCCTCTTTCTGCATGTCTTCTTTCATATCAGCATTTTTTATGACGATTTTCTTCGTAGCGGGTGGTGTCACCATGGGAGAGAGTTTCCGGTCATCGGAGTTGGGTTTCATGAGTAGACCTCCGGCGATGCTTCTCTTTGCTTCTTCAGCACTCATCTTTTGGAATTTTACTATTGCCTTGCTTCGAGGTTAAGAGTTACTCTAGATTTCTTGAAGTAGACTTGGTCTTCCTTTTGTGCGTCTTCTTTTGGAACTCTATTATTGTGTTATTATTTTGATTTTTATTTTTTTTCATTTTGTAGATAAAATGTCTTTTATAATTTTATTGTTTAATGAAATTTAGAAGATTATAATTATGTATTTTTAAAATTATAAAAAAATACTTGTAAATTAAAAATCAAATTTAACAAATAATATTTATAATTTAATTGATCAAATCTAAAAAACATGTTTAAGACAATACAAAAAGTTTAATTAAATATGCATACCTTAATTTTCAAATAAAATAATTAAACATTTCGAATTTCTCTTATAATTTGTGTCATTCTAAAATTTTTTATGATTATAAGTTATTAAAAATTTAACATAATATTCTTTTTATAAGGAGTTCATTACAAAATTTAATGGCTTAATTAAGGATGGCGATAAGTTGCAACCCGTAGCCCGATGGATCATGGGCTACCAGGCCTATGTCCTGATCCTCAACCCGACTTCGTTTTGTAGCTTTTAGCTAGGCTTCGGGCCTGAATGGCCCTAGCCCATTCCTGAGCCAAATTGCCAACTCTAAGCATGATAGTAATTTTTCTCACAAATCTAACTTCATTTCAATTATTTTAAAGCGAGGATTATACAAATATAATGATAATAATGACAAAGTAAAAATTTGACTGATATGTAAAATTTTTAGAGATTCAGTAATATACAGCTTTACTTTTAACTAATAAAAGATTTAGGCTGTTTTAAGTTAAATATAATCTTAGTGTAATAATTGTTTTTAAGCTAATGTAGTAATAGGATTTTATTTATATTTGGTTGGGTCGGATATGTCGGGCCCAAGTCCAACCTCACAGGCCGATCGACCAGTCTCACCCCATAGATTGATTTGGGCTTAACCCACACATTCACAGCCCGTTAGCATGA
>JANZLX010000213.1:46776365-46786731 GCA_025531955.1 Erythroxylum orinocense | reverse complement strand
TACTTTTAATTTTAACTATATTTTATTTTGTAATAAAAATTATTTATGCATATAAAAATTATTTAAATTATATTAAATAATATGCAAAGCACAATATATTAATTATTATAGAATTTTAAACCATATGAAACATAAATGAAAATATATCTAACCAAATTTTTTATATGGATTATAACATAAGTAAAACTAATATAAAAATAAATATTAAAACAAATGAAAAAGATAAATAATATTATATAAACCTCAAAATAAATATTCAAGTTGAGTAAATAGTTAAATATATAATAAATTTGAAGATGAATTTGTGGGTATTGTGAAAATTATGTGTAAAATATAAGGGTAAAAGGAATTAAAAAATAAGCTCATTAATTGATATGAAAAATATACAAAAAAACGATTTTTTGAGAAGTTTAAATTTGAGCTTTAAAAAAAATTATTTTGGCTGTAAAAAAAGTCATATCTATTAAAAAAGTTTTTTTTTTATTTTACAACTAAATACTCATTTAAAAAAAGGTTTTATAGTGGAGAAAAATACTTATTGACCTTCCAAAAGTCACTCCAAATAAGCAGTAAGACTTATAAGAGAAATTAATATTTAAACTTTTAAATTAATAATTAACATATATATATATTATTCCAGATCTCATTGCATCAGATCCATATTGACTTTTTTTTGGTGAAAAGGAAAAGACAAAAGAGGACTAACGCTTCAGAAAAATAATAGAGAGAACATCATTTTACAGAAACTGACGAAGTCCTGGCATTGGGTTGTCCCATACCTGCCAACGCTGAGACGAAGAAGATCCATATTTTGCTAGGCAATAACTATTGATTCCATATTTATACTGACTATTTTTTTTATTTCAATAATTGATTATCTTAATCTAGCATAATCAATCATAAATATGTTATGTAATCAAAATATTTTAAGGCAAGTTGGACGTAGACATCAAATCTCAGAAGATCTCTTTGCAAAGCAGCTTTGATCTTTAGTCAATTAAACAATTAATTGAGAGAATTAACGTGCTAGAAAGGTTGACCCCTATAATTGGGCAGGAACATGTGAATTTACACTACAAACTTAATTAATTATTATATTCTCCTTTGAAATAATTAATATTTGTGCAACCATAAACTTTATTAGGTATTTTATTTAATTAATAAAACCTAGATACCCCCATTGGAATAAAATAATTACCCTATTTTTACACTTTTTGGTGTCTATTTTTTTAAATTATTAAAAAACTCAATGGTTCGGCCAATTCATCCATAAAAACTTTGAACAGTCAATTTTTTGTTCAATTTATGTTAATAATTTTTGTTTAAAATGATTAATTTATTAATCAATCAATTAATTTTTGTAAATTAATAAGTTCTTATAAACTAAAATAAATCAATTAATTTTCATTTAAAAATATCTTTTTCAATTATATTTCAAAATTTTTAATTATATTTAATTTTTAATCAATTATATGAGGAGTTAATACCGATTGAACCTTTTAAACCTTATATCTGTTGTCTTATTCTCATTCTATCATTAGGTTCTCATAGATTTTAGAAAATAGTAAAAGAAAATTTAAAAACATTATCCCCAAGATACGTGAGATTTCTGTGCATTAATTGATTGCCTATGAATATTTAAAAATAAAATTCGTAAATACAAATAAATATATAAAAAGATAATTATTAATGGTAGGCTGTGCCATAAAAGCATGCACTAGGTTAGGTAGGACCACTGTTGGTGACCATCTTTAGTAACATTTGAATTGTAGGTCTGAAATTTCAATGTTTCAAGAAATTATCATTATGTAGTTTCATTATTTTTACAAATTCTTTACAATTTTTTATTTTTTATAAAATGCTTTCTCTAGTCAAATATTACTGACAATTAAATTTGGTTTAAATTAATAACTTATTATAATTATTTTAAATTATTAGTGTAAGTCGAATTTAATTAATTCAAATTAAGTTAGGTTGTCATATTAGTCATGTATTTTTTTAAATAAAAATATAAAATAGAAATTTATTTTTTATTCTATGTTTTAGTATTATCTTATGGGTAGAACCGTAGTAGTTTGGGTGAATCCGTCTCACGGTTTTGTCCCCTTTGATGCAGCGAGTTGAACTACAACTTCTAGTGAGTGTGGGGCTCGAACTCGAGACCCCAGAGTTTTATTGAGTTGAGACCCACGCCTCTTACCATTTGGCAACGTAGCTCAGTGGTAAGAGGTGTGAGTCTCAACCAGTGGCGAAATCAGAAATTTGTTTTAGGGGGGCAAGGTATATATATGTAGTTTTCTTCAGGAGGGCAAAGTGAAATTTGTATATACAGTGAACACCCTCAACTCTATATACATATATATATTTAAAAAACAAAAAATTGAGGGTGGGCAAATGCCCACCCTCATGCCCATGTAGCTTCGCTACTGGTCTCAACCTAATAAAACTCTGAGGTCTCGAGTTCGAGCTCTACAACCACCAGAAGTTATAGTTCAACCCGCTGCACCAAAAGAGACAAAACCGTAGGGCGGGCTTACCCAAACCATATAGAATCTATAATCTTTAAACCTACTCCTATGTTAATGCCAAGTTTTGTCTTTCAAGTTCGGTGATCGAAAGTTGAAACAACACACATTTTTGGGATGTTTCATGTTTGCAGGAGGTTAGTCCTCAGGTACAGTCATAATGGTAAGGACTGGAACTCACAGCTAGCTTCCCTGGGGAGAGTCATTTTCTTATACCCGCCATAAAAGGAACTCCCATGGGGTCCAGGAGCAGACAATGAAGTTCGTGATTGAGAAAAAAAGGCAAGTGCTGACCTGCTGGGGCTGGGGTCTCCCCCACACCTCATAAATTTTTGAATTTCTTCAGGACTTTTTTTCCTAATTTGGAACTGTTGAGAGAAGCCAATGATTGATCACTTAAATGCATGAGATGTGACATTGTAACCATATCAAATACATAATTGTAAACTTCAAGTTTCACGTAATTAGTTAATTTGGTCGTGTAATACTTATTAGTGGTGTTTGTTAGAGTGTAATTATTTTACATCAATAATAAAAGAAACTGATGTAAAATTTATAGGTTTATAGACTCTGCTACCCTTTAAGCTAATTTTTATGATCAATTTTTTAATAAGACCTGTAACAATTAGTATTAGAGTTAACACCATTCCTTTAAGTCCCTATGTCACGCCTACAGGTGCTTACATCGGCATTGTAGTATTCGTCCGAGGCTAGAAAATGTATAGCACATAGCCAGCCTGTGGGTAATTGGGTGGTGACACTGGTATAGTAATGTTTGCCAAAGATTAGAAAAAGTCCAGCGCACAATCAATTCGTCAGTGTCCGAACTGTGAAGCAAGTAAAATGTTACGATATAATTATTTCAAATCCATAATAAAAGAGACTGATATAAAATTTATAAATTTATACGAACTCTCTCACCTTAGAGCTAGCTTTTGAGTTTGTTCTCGAGAATACCTGTAACAGTGATCATCTAAAGAGAAATAGCTTGTGTGGACGTGGAGTATTAAATTAAACACATCTTGACTTTCTCGGTAAACCCCCGACAACACGTTCAGACGATACATACGATATCAAATCGTATATAAAATTTATTTTCTTTTCAACTTTAAAAAAAAAACAGGATAGGCGACAGCACTTTCCGATTCATGTTAACCACTTTTAAGGCTGATATTCAACATCCAACCAAACATTCAACTTCCTCAGATTTCGGAGCATTTCTCAGAAATGGAAACCTTGGTTTTGATTGTTGGAGTCATAGGTAAAATGTTCATCTTCAATGTTTACTAAATCTGGATCTACCCATTGAAAGATTCTTGATTTTATGTTTCTGTCTAATTGTTTCAGGCAACGTAATCTCAGTTCTCATGTTTCTGTCCCCAGTGTAAGCTTCCAAGCTCCATTTAACCAGTGGATATTGATTCTTCTGATGAGTATCAGTAACGATCTTGAACTGTATCGAAAATTTTCTGCAGTGGGACGTTTTGGAGGATCGTGAAGAACAGATCAACCGAGGACTTTGAGAGCCTTCCCTACGTTTGTACTCTACTGAGCTCCTCGTTGTGGACTTACTATGGAATCATAAAGCCTGGAGCTTATCTTGTTTCGACTGTTAATGGCTTCGGGGTTGTGGCTGAGATTGTGTTTGTAACCTTATTCCTTCTATATGCACCACCAATGATGAAGGTTAACTAACTGATCCAACTCAGTTTCCTTTCTAAACGAGCAAAATTTGAAGCTGATAAATCTGTTTGATTTTCAGAGAAGGACCGCCATTCTTGTAGGGCTCTTGAATGTAGGGTTCTTCACAGCAGCACTTCTGGTTACGAGGCTGGCATTGGAAGGAGAAGTAAGGATTGATGCAACTGGCTTTATGGGTTCAGCACTCAACATCGTCATGTATGGTTCTCCTTTAGCAGCCATGGTAAGTTTGAATGCTTTATCATTTCATCAACCTTTTTGGTTTTACCTTATTTAGGAGCTATAGTAGTTGTAGTATTGGGAAAGAATATATAATTGAGCAGTGTTATGGAATATTTGGAAAATATTAATATTATAACCATCATCAAAAGATAATAAAAGAGGGTTGTTTTTTCATTTTAATTCTTATATTTTTAAAAATTATCACTTTACCTTTTAATTTAGTTATTATATGCAAATTTGATGAACTAATCTTAAGAATTAAGGTTTAATTATAGTGTCTTTACTTTCATAAAATTGTTATTATAACATGTAATTAATATCTTTCCGATACATGCAATATGTAGTTGGTCAAAATGAAAAATTGTTAATTGTGAGTTATTAATTTGTTAATTGATTTATTCGAAATTATGTATATTTAATTGAGCTCCATAGGAGGTGGTAGAGTTAATAGGGTAGGAGGCATGAGATCAAAAGGTCCCATGTTCGAACCATTTTATTTACACTCTCTAAATCGATCACGACGTACTCAATTGACGTGATTTGCAGGCTATCTGAAAGTTTACCCAGTGTGCATTTAAAGGATAACGTTTGTGAGTTTCTTCATTTTAAAATTTTTAATTAATTTATATATTAAAGATAGTAATTAAAAATTTTATTAATATAAAAAGAACTTTTGAGTTTTCAATGTCTATAAAGAAAATGATTTTCTAAGGATTAATTGACTTAATTAATTAGTTGTTGTAACTTTTTTTTTGGGTGCGTGCATTTTCAGAAAACTGTGGTGACAACCAAGAGTGTTGAGTACATGCCATTTCTACTATCTTTCTTCCTTTTCCTGAACGGTGCCGTTTGGACTTTGTACGCGGTACTCACCAAAGATATTTTTCTTGGGGTAAGTTGTTTAATTTTTTTAATTAAAAATTAAAATTTTTAAACAATATTTTTAAATCTTATTTGCCGGCGTTAAAAACTAATTAAGAAAGATAATTACTAATGTTAATTGTATGCTTTTAGGTACCAAATGGGGCAGGATTTCTGCTTGGAACAGCACAGTTAGTGTTATATGCTATTTACAGGAATGCAAAGCCATCAAGAAATACTAACATTTGTGAAGATGGATTGGAAGAAGGATGGGAAAATGAGAGCCTCATTTCGTCCACTTTTGATCGACGATAAAATAAAATAAAATAAAATTATGTTCTTAATTATCTTGTTAATCCTTACAAAAGAAGAAGAAGAAGAAGAAACTATCATCTTCTGTGACGAGCCTTGATCCACCAACAAAGCCCAAGGAAATTGATTCAGTAGAGAAACCGTTATCCTTTCGAAAGTCACAGCGAGTGAAAAGGGGAGCAGTTGTCCTAGGTGACTATGTGTTAAACTAATATGAATTATGTTAGGAGAATTAGTTACTTGAGGAAATATAAATATCCTTGAGGTAGGAAAGTGAGGTCATGTTATTGCTTGTATTGAATTGATCTTCTTTTCTTTTTGCTGAGCACTATTTTGTGATTAGCTTTTTCTCTTCTCAATCCCTCTATATTTCTGCTGCAATTTCTATGTTTTCCCAAAATTTGTCATCTATTTCCTAGTAATACCAATTTCTCCTTTAGCTACTGTTATTTATCTATATTTTATCCAAATTCCTTACATTTATTTGGTGCTTTCATTGAGAGGCCTCTCCTCCATGGCCGATAACACACGCCTCGCTAAGCTTGATTCTTTCGTTTCCAAACTCCAACTCGAATTTGCATCCCAATCATTCACCTTGAACTCCCTTCAATCCACTCTCCAAAATCAACAATCCATTATGTTCAATATGAAAACCCAAATGGAGGACATCAGTCGTCAACTCGTTCAACTTGGCCAATTGTTCAAAGGCAAAAACCCAGATTCTGAACCAAAACTTGACACTCCACTGTCTAGCTCTTCCAAATTCGGAAACCATCGTAACTACTCTCCAGGTCCCGCAACTGACCTTGATTTTCCCTTTAAACCCAAAGCTGCTCGAGTTGAGTTGCCTAAATTTTACGGTTTCGACCCTGAACCTTGGATCTTTAATGCCAATAAATTCTTTGATTTTTATGAAACTGAGGACACCATACGCATCACCATGGCGGCGTTTCACTTCGAGGGCAAGGCCCAACGCTAGTATCATTGGATGAAAACCAACAAACAACTCTCTGGCTGGGAACAATTCAAGAAATCATTGGTCGAACGTTTACACTTTACTACTCTTGAAGAACCTCAATGGTTTTTGGCTAAAATCACCCAAACTTCCACTGCCGAGGATTACCAAACCCGATTCGAAACTTTATCTAACCAAACCATTGGCTTGCCTTCCACCTTTTTGGTTGATTGCTTCATTTCGGGGCTCCGACCGGATATCAAGAATGAATTTCTTTCCTTTCAACCCACTTCCCTTAATCACGCCATCAGTCTTGCTTGCCTCCAGGAAGCCAAATTGGTTGAGACTCGTCGGATGTGGCCCAAATCGATGCCTGGAAATTACTTGGATAGGAAACCCATTAGCCTAGGCCTACTTCCTACACCACCCCAACATACCCCAAGCCCACTCAAATTTACCCCTGATTTGACCCAACACCACCCCAAAACAGTGCCGACTCGCCGATTGACCCAATCTAAAGCTCAACATCAACGGGACCAAGGATTATGTTTTTATTGTGATGAAAAATTTACCAGGGGGCATAAGTGCAATAAACCACAATTTTTCCTTTTAGATGATGAATACCTTGATGAAACCGATCCCTCGCTGCTCGATTCCTCACCAGATTCACCACCCACCACTGAACCTGAGACCTATGACTCACCTTCTCCTACAGTGGCAACCGCCACTCCCTCTCCTTTAAACCCACAGACCGTTATCTCTTACAACGCCATGTCTAGTTGATTGTCACCATCAACGCTGCAATTCTTATGCAAAATCCAGGGCCATTCTGTTCAGGTGTTGTTAGACGGAGGCAACACACATAATTTTAAACAAAGCCGCATTGCTCCTTATTTGGGGTTAGACATTGATCCCTCAATTTCTTTCGCTGTTTTGGCTGGCAATGGAGAGAGTATTCGTAGTGAGGAAAAGTTTGAAATGTCAAATTGCAAATCCAAAGCATTGCTATTCAAGCTGATTTTTATGTCCTTCCCCTACACGACTCCGATATGGTCCTCGGTGTTGCTTGGCTAGCCACCCTCGGGCGGGTTGCCACCGATTACTCCACCTCAACCTTCAAATTTTGCCTTGGCCCATCCACCATTTCTTGGAATGACATTTCCAGTACCAGTCCCCAACCTATTCAACTAAATTCTTTGCGCTAAACCCATGAGATGGTTGCTGGTGCAGCTTATTATAGCCTTTAGATCCAATTTCAACCCACCACATTGTCGACACCACAACCCTCTGCCTTTGCTGATCTTATCCACCAATTTCGGGATGTTTTCACCAAACTCAGTAGTTTACCACCCTCTCGATCAACAGACCATTCCATTCATCTTGCCTCTGCTTCTTCACCCGTTAACGTTCGCCCTTACCGATACCCCCATTTCCAAAAACATGAGATCGAAAAGCAAGTCTCGGATTTGCTCAATGAATAGATTATTAGACCAAGTACAAGCCCTATTTCTTCTCCAGTGTTATCAGTAAAAAAGCAAGACGGAACGTGGTGCTTTTGCGTCGATTACCAGACACTCAACGCGATCACGATTCGGGACAGATTTTCGATACCTACTGCGGACGAATTGTTTGACGAGCTCTTTGTTGCCAAGTTGTTTTCCAAACTTGATTTACTTGCAGGGTTTCATCAAATCTTGATTCGGCCTGAGGATGTGCACAAGACGGTGTTTCGGACTCATAAGGGGCACTACGAATTTCTCGTAATGCCTTTTGGCCTTACGAACGCTCCCTCCACCTTTCAAGCAACCATGATCGGTATCTTTAAGCCTGTCTTCTGTCAATTTGTACTAATCTTTTTTTATAACATACTTGTATATAGTCATAGTTTGGCCGAGCACATTCATCATTTGAAACTTGTCTTCGAAATATTGCGGGAGCATGGTCTGGTAGCCAAAGAAAGCAAGTGCATATTTGGCCAATCGAAAATTGAATACTTAGGGCACATAGTCACCGAGAATGGTTTGGAGGTAGACTTGAGCAAGATATCCACCATTCAATACTGGCCTGTTCGGACCGATGTCAAAAGGGTTTGCGGCTTCCTCGATTTAGCAGGTTATTACCGTTGGTTTATTCGAGGATTCGCTCGGATTGCTTCTCCACTATCGGACGTGTTAAAAAAGAAAGGCGTCCATTGGACTGATGCAACACAATCGAATTTTCAACAACTCAAGGAATCCCTGAGCCATGCCCCTTTGTTAGCACTCCCTGACTTCTTTCCACCCTTTACCATTGAAACGGATGCTTCGAGTACGAGTATCGGGGCTGTCCTAGCGCAGCATGGGCGACCAGTGGCCTTGTACAACCAAAAGTTATCATTAAGAATGCATGGCTCGCTAGCGTATCACCGATAGATGTATGCAATAACTGAGGCTGTCGGAAAATGGCGACAATACCTTTTGGGATGATGGTTCTCGATTGTCACGAATCAAAAGGCACGTAAAAACCTCACGGCGCAAACTATACAAACACCCGAACAACAACATTAGTTATACAAACTCGTGGGGTATGATTTCGAGATAATTTATCGGCGGGGAAAAATGACTACGGTTGCGGATGCACTGTCAAGGGCTCCAACAAGTTGTTTCATTGCTATATCGATTCAAAGTTATGGGCAGGATCGAGGAATTTCGAGCTTTGAATGCAACCAATTTTGAATTACTTCAACTAAGGCAAAAGGTTGAAGCCGATGACCCCCGTTATCGACAGTATATGATCCACGATGGGTTACTTTTCTTTTGGAAACGATTGGTGATGCCTAATGATCCTCAATTACGAACAACAATACTTAAAGACTTCCATTGTTCGGTAATTGCGGGATATGCTGGGGTCACTCGCACCTGTCACCGAGTGGCGGCAAATTTTTATTGGTCCTCCTTATGACAAGATGTGCAATGGTTTGTGAAGGAGTGTTTGATATGCCAAACCATGAAATCTTCCCAATTATCTCCAGCAGGATTGCTGCAACCTTTGCCACTTTCGGATCAAGTCTTTGAGGAAGTAAGTATGGACTTTATTGCCGGCCTTCCGCCCTCATTTGGAAAAACGGTCACTTTTGTTGTTGTTGATCTTTTATCAAAGTTAGCTCATTTCTTTGCCTTACCAAACAACTTTGATAGTAGCAAGTTGACATCAGTATTCTTGAATGGGGCTGTTAAATTGCATGGTATACCAACGAAAATTATAAGTGATAGGGATCCGTTGTTCTTGAGCAAATTTTGGGAGGAATTGACCAAGCTCCAAGGAACGACAAGAGCTTTAAGTTTGGCCTATCATCCCGAGACCGATGGTCAAACCGAAGTGGTTAACAAGGTATTAGAAATGTACTTGCGTTGTTTTGTTGCTGACACTCCAAATACTTGGGTAACATTGCTTCCTTAGGCTGAGTATTGGTACAACACTACATCGAAATCAGAAGCTGGGGCAGCGATATTTTGGTCCATTCAATGTCCTCAAGAAAATTGGAACAGTAGCCTATAAATTGGAATTGCCTCCATCATCACGAATCTATCTCGTTTTCCATGTTTCGGTCTTAAAGAAATGTTTTGGCAATCCACAAACTCAAAGTATTCCTCTACCTCTTATTGAATCCGAGCACGAGCGACAAGGCACGTGTTGGAACTCGATCTCGAGACCGGATCCCAACCGGAAAACGGAAAACAAATACGAATAACGAAGCGAAACGAATACGGAAACAAAACAAAAACGGATCGAATCGAAAGCGAATCGACTA
>JANZLX010000213.1:46742099-46765039 GCA_025531955.1 Erythroxylum orinocense | reverse complement strand
ATAATTATTAATAAATATAATTAATTTTAAAATATATAAATTTTAAATAAATTTGGATTTAATAATTAAAAATATATTAAATAAAATTTAGTTTATAAATAATAATTTTTTAATTATTTATTTTAAAAAATATTTTTATTAATAAATAGTATAAAAATATTAAAAACAAAATTTTATTTTTATTTAATTAATTTTCACAATAATTATAAAAATTGAAGTAAATAAAAAACTTAAAAAGAAAAGGAGGAAGGAGGGGAGAGAAGTAGAGTTTAATTTTATTTGAAAATTTTGCAAAAATATTATCCTATTTTTTAAAATTTTTAGTAACAGCCGATATTTGGTCAGCATTTTAAATATTGATCGGTACCATTCAAAATTGATCGGTACCATTCGAAACCTGTTGATACTGATCGGTATTTAAACTCAGTATAATCAACCCTCTATTTCGTATCGATTTTGATTTAGTACCGGCCAGTATGAAAAAGTATCATAAACCTTGTTCTCCACACCTTCTCTATCTAGGTTATCGATGATAAAAACAATTAGCTTTATTTATTTTTATCTTCTTTTAATGTTAATTGAATTTTTTTTCCAATATTGAGTTTATTAGAATATATTAGCTTTTAATAAGTAAATATAAAATAAATACTTTCTATTATTTTCTCGAAATATATATATTTTTCTTTATAGCTTATATTGAAAACATGTTTTATTATAGTCACCAATTATATCTAAGAATATGAATTTAATATATAGGTTCGATGATAATGGTTGAGTCTGACCAAACTAGCAACTTGAGAATATAAACTTCGAGTTTGACTCGGAAATTGGACAAGCTTGCATTTAAAATAATGTTACTTTGAATTCAAACTAGACTTGATTGGGCCGGGCCCTACTATCTTCCAAAAAACTTGGGGTGGAGCCTCACTGGAAGTTTACTCGAGTTCTGTTCATTTTAGACCATATAATGTTGATCGTACATGTACGTCAGAGACTGAGAGGTGCATGTGCAGATTCTGAATCGAGTTTGGTTATGGAAAGTGAAAAGGAGGAGACAACTCTGTTTTCTACGTCATGTTCGCCTGAACTGATTCCTCGTTAAAAACCACCGGAAAATAGGCCCGATTTAGGCCCAGAAATAGAGAGGGCTCACTACTGCAACTATTTCTATTTTTAGATATAACAACGACCAACGGGTCAAGTCCGTTTCGGACTTGGCTCAGCCCGATCTTCGTAATGTAACTCGATCTCAATCTCAAGCTCTATTAAGTTTGAACTATGCAAAAAAAAAAAAAAAGATTATGTAATTGGGGATACAACAAATTGCCCCTCTAAATAAATTTTTTACTCAAATTTAAATATTATTTTAGTTTAAACCATCAAAATGACGTCACTTTGATAAGCTGTTAAATCCCCCCTCCAAGGAGGGTTGGGAGAAATAATAAATAATGCATTTATTAGCACAAAGAGGGAGTATGAATGAATGGTCCCCTCAAGCAAAGCAGCCCCAAGTGTCTCAGCAACAAGACCAAAGTCATTTGTCCCTTTTCTCTTCTAATCAAACTTCATAGTACTGTGTCTGAAACCTGACCCAACTGCCACAACACCACATGGACTTCCATTCCACAATTATATTATTCCTCCACAAACCCAAGTTAGCCATCAACAACAACATTTGTCAATTCATCCATTTTCAATGCTCAATCACAAATCTCCAATCTTCATTTAGTGGATCTAAATCCAATCCCAATCCCAATCCCACTTTTAATCACATCAAATACTCCGTTTGAGTTACGATGTTCCAATTCTATTATATTAAATTATATTCATATATTTATATGAAATTTACGTAAATGTATAAATAAAATTTAATAGAATATGATGGAAACATTACCAAAAAAATTCTAATCTTAATTTTTATTGACATTTGGATTGGCCCCTTGAACATTATTATTTGGATTTGGACTTATGTGGGTTCAAGAGGGTATCATGGACAATACCAAACTTAACCACATAATTTAACCAAATGCATGTAATAATATTGTAGCAATGTTTTTAAATTCTTACCTAAAATAAAATTAGTAAGATAATAGAGTTAATAATTTAAAGCCTAAACTTGTATTTAATCGTCATAAAATTGATGTACAGTAAGGATTAAATAAAATTTAAAATTTGAAGTTTTAAAAACTTTATCCTATATTAGACTATCATAAAATCAATACATTGTTAGGATTAAAAAAAATTAAAACTTTGAAAATAGAGTTGAAGAAGGAGACTACCTTTATTTCTTGAAAAAAATGAAATTTAATGAAAAAATAGGCTGTCAAATGAAAACTAATTGGTTTATTATAGATTTCAAACTTAATTGTTAATAAAAAAGATCAAAATAAATCGAATTGAAAAATTAAGTAAATCAAAATTTTTACGTCTAAATTGGCGAAATTAATTTGATTTTTAATCCTTAGAATATAGAGCATAATAATTATTTGGATCTATAAAATCGATATACAATAAGAATTTAAAAAATTAGAAATGGAAAAAATATTAAAGAACATTGAATAATTTAAAATTTATTTGAAAAAGAGAATATTAAATACAAATTAACTAATTTTAATAAAAATTTAAAAGATAACTATCAATTTGGATCTATATTGTATTTAATTTTATTTGAATTAGTAATCATAGATTTATTATTATAAAAATTACTGGTAACGACACATTAACGGCTGAGATGGATGTCGTAGAGTGGTCTTTATCTGAGGTGGAAGAGACGACGAAGAAAACTCCATGGACAGGGACTCTCCACTTAACTTGGTGGGTACCGGTACACTCTCTAAGTCAAATCTTGTACTCTGAAAAGACCGTACCTCAAGTAATGTTTTATCCAATGATGCAGTGCTTCGTCATGTAATGTGATTATAAAAAAGCAATCCTTCCAAGTTCCAACACACATATGTAAAATAGTAATTTCTAGTTTTGTTTCATAAATGAAAAAAAATCAATTTTAAATTCATTTATTGGATAACATTTTAAATTTTTAATTAAAATTTAAGAATTTTTAATTTTATAATTTTAAAATAATATTTTTATTAATTTAAAATAAAACTGCATGTTATTAATTAAGAATAATTGTTTTTTTTAATAAAATTATTGCTCTCAGCGTATATTATTGATATTCATCGTTAAAACAACATACAGAAAAAAGGAGGACATATCCCTCATTCTAAATTAGGTATAAAATTAACTACCCTAACTATCGTATGGACAACTTGATTCGCTGATTTTCGAACAAACGCATACGAGGCAAAAGAAAGCTCGTTAAGCAGAGCTTTATAATCTTGAATGATCATCGAAAATTTTGAAAAAAATGCAAGCGTGGAGTGCAAAAATTGAGTAACAATCTGACAATCTATTTCTACGCAAATTGAAAAAAAGGATAAAATTTTTAGCCCACTCAATACTTCCCGAAAATAAAGAGCTTCGCCGACTTGTGGATCGCGCCAACTTGAAAGCATGGTAACTTTCCCAGCACAATTGTTCCCTGGGAGTCCCGGATGATCATGCCAATGCCATCCATAGAAACCATTCTCTAATAAGAATAATTGATTTTAGTTTGACGAAGTTGGAGCAGACAAAAACAGTGAAGATCTCAATGTAGTTTCCTACACAATCCAATGGCCTAGTCATAAACCCAGTGGGTATTATTTTAAATATCATTGGAATTCCAAAAAGAAGATACCTTTGCAGACACTCATTTATTTATGAAAAAGTTAATTATTTATATGAATTGATTTTTAAAAATTTTTAATTTAGCTTAATAATTCTTATTATTAAATACTAAAATTTATTTAATAATATTTTTTAATTAAATTTTAAATTTTTTATAAAAAAATAGTTTCTTTCATAAACATTTTAAAATTTTTAGTTTTATTCAATCTTTAATATATTTTATTTTTAATATTTTAGACCTTAAGCTCTTGTCTTAACAGTTCAACTTTAGCCTCATTGTTAAAACATTAGTTATAACTTATAAGTTTAATTCATTTATATGTTTAAAATAACTATATTGAAATTTTCAAAATTTTGGCATCATGTTACAATGAATAAAAAGGAAAATTTTAATTTGCTATTACATAAAATTGTGTAAAAACTAAATTATAACAAAAAAAAGCTATAATTTTAAAATAAAAAAATTAAATGATTTTTTGTATTTAACTTATATATTCAATAATTAATAAAATAAGTATTTCAGTAAACATGATAATTTGATAGATGGCACAAAAAAAGAAAGAAAAATATAATTTCTGCTAGTTATAGAACCGGTTGAAACATCTTGGGGGTGGTCAGAGTTAATAGAGTGGACGGGTATAAGATCGAAAGATCATGTGTTCAATTTTCCTACTTACACTCTCTCAATTGATCTGTCATATAAAATTTGTTTAGTATGGCGTACCTGATTGATATAATTTGCAAGTTATTGTATCAATATAAAGATTTATCCGGTATACATTTAAAAGAATAACGGTCGCACGTTTTTCCGTTTTAAAAAAATAAAAGTGTTCCAATCATATGTAACATTTAATTTTGCTAATGTATTTGTGTAAATTCATATACATATATAGTGAAACATATAAAAACTGATCAACATGATCTGTTTCCCTGTATGACCGGATGAGGTTGCACGTATTCAACACAGACAGGAGTGGGGACCAAACCACCTTAAACAGTCCCAGACATCAACAAATGAGAGAAAGTCTCCTGCGACCTTTTACATTCATGCTTAACGTTTAACTTTGTCCTCGTACTCTCCTCACGATCTTCATTCAAATTCTGGTATTTCATTTCATCTGACGACGCCGTTACCAGATGTTTGTTGCGTCGTAATTACAACGACAAATTACGATAATAAACAACGCTATGTTTCATGATCCGCTTGCTGCACATGGTTGATGCAACTAAGCAATTAATAAAATAGTGTGAAGATGTAGCAGAACAGTGAGGCATTATAATGGACGTTGACACCTAGCATCTGAGCAAGACAAGTCTAGGTAGAGCTGTAGGGTTAAGAGGAGGAATCTAAAGCTGAGACTTTTAATATTAATAAATAGTAAGTGAATGAGATTGAGGAGCTTCATGGTACACGACTAAGTGAGTAGGGTTTAGTTTAGGCATGAGAGATGAGATGTATATTTAGAGCATTCCTTTTTGCTCCAAGAGCATTCCTTGTCTCGTTAAAGCTGTTAATGGAAGAAGAAGAAGAGATAAACAAATAGGGTTTCGTCAGTGAGTATCAGTACTCCACGTGCTTCTGGGGACTCTTTCTCAGTGCTCTTCTTCGCAGTCCCCACTCATTGTTAATTCAATAAAACACTCTGACCAATCTGTTCCCTTTTCTTTTGTTTGCATCTGTGTATGTGTGTATCCATGCCCATCTCTCTGTATCAGAGCAAAAAAGAGGAAAAGATCAGTAGAAAGGTGCTTGAAGGTATCAGAGAAGAGCAACATTTGAGTGAAAAGATTGAAACTTTGGAATAAAAAAGATCTTTTGAAGGAACCCTTTTGATATTAGATCGTGATGATGGAAGTGAAAGGTGGTGGTGGTGGTGAAGATGACATTGGAGATGGTATGCAGTGCAGTGACCATCCTCATAGGAACAACCCAGGTGGGATCTGTGCTTTTTGTCTACAAGAAAAGCTTGGAAAGTTGGTATCTTCGTCTTTTCCTCTACCAATTCGTGTATCTTCTTCTTCTTCATCTTCTTCTCCTTCATTTAGATCTGATGTTGGTAGTGTTGGGGTTGGTGGAACTAGCATTGGTGGTGGAGGAGCTCGTGGTGGTTCTGCTACTTCACTATCACTTGCTTCGCGTCCCACATCTACAAAAAGTAGGAATGATAATGCAAATAATGGTCACTATCAAGAGTACCACACGAGGAGGGCCAGAATCTCTTTTCTTTTGGCTAAAAAGAAGAAGAAAAGCATGATAACATCATCATCATCATCATCAGAACGTGATATTGTTTATAACCGAAGCAAGTCCACTACAACTCCCGGTAGGAGGAGCCATTTCTTTGATAATACTGAAGATTTTAGCCCCAGGAAGAGAGGTGGGTTTTGGTCATTTCTTTACCTCTCTTCAGCCAAATCTTCTTCTACTTCTACCAGAAAACCAGAAAAGGTGTCATCTTTGACGAGGACGACAACAACAAGAACAGGAACATCAAATGGGGCCATTGTGAAGCAAAAAGAGAAGTGTATGGGATCTTCTGTGTCCAAGAAAGCAGACATTGTTGTGGTGGAAGATGATGATGATAGTCCAAACAGCCAAGCAACAGCCTCTGCCTCATCTTTTGAGAGAAAAGTGTCGAGATCTAGATCTGTTGGGTGTGGGAGCAGAAGCTTCTCTGGTGATTTTTTTGAGAGAATCTCAACTGGGTTTGGGGACTGCACTCTCAGGAGAGTGGAGTCACAAAGAGAAGGCAAGCCAAAAGTTCATACTACCTCCTCTAACATGAAGGAGAGGGTGAGGTGTGGAGGTATCTTTGGTGGGTTTATCATAAATTCATCATCTTCTTCATCTTCCTCATCTTACTGGGTTTCATCATCAACTGAGGACATGAATGGGAAGTCAACAACAGGTCCTCTCTCACATGGCAGGAGTAGGAGTTGGAGTTGGGCTTTTTCTAGTCCCATGAGAGCTTTTAGCAAGCCAACTTCCAAAGAAAGCAAGAGGAATATCATCAGACAAGCTTCCACCAAGAATACTACTCCAAACTTGGCTGCAATTCCTTCTTTGTTAGCTGTGAGAGGCTAAACTTGAAGAGCTTTGAAGCTAATAGTAGACAAAGTACATTGGTCATGTCTAGTTAATCTCTGTTTATTGCTCTTTGTCTCAAGTTTCGTGATTGGTCAGTCAGGCATAAGTATTGTTAAAAACACTTTCTTGTTATTCTTCCAAGTTACTGGTAATATGATCTGCAAATCATTCTCTTCAGTTCAGGATAGTTTCTTGTTCAAGTGTTTCTTAAAGATATTATGAGTTGTGCATGCAAAAATTTGTATTCCCTTACTCCATTTGTGTCCTGTACCTGATGATTATATGTCAAAGAGATGTGTTCTTATTTTATTATAATGGATGAATGTGTTGGTAAGGGACATCAGCTCTGAACCTCATTCACATGGGCACACATGTTTTATCAGATTGGACACAACTGGAAGCTCTTGCTTTTCTGATCATTTGACAGAAATTTATTGATTGATTTCCTGATTCAGCATAGAGTATTATGGTGTTCTGTTGACTAAACTTGAAAGATTCTATATCATTGTTTATTGTTGTGAAATGATCAGTTTTAAATAGGAATAATCAGTCTGTAACCGATGAAGAAAAAGGAATATGTAGAAGTTAAAAGCGAATGAGATGGGACAACAATAGCATAATACAATCAAGAACATGAAGATGGATACTCAAGTAAATATTATGTTTTTCTGTATTTTTATATGTGGGATTAAAAGATGATCATCAATAAATAATTTATAATGCATAAAAAATAATTTAATTTATATTAATCAAAATAACCCTCATCTCTTATTTTTTCTTTACACATTTATTCTTGAAATACTAATCTTGCTTTCAATGTCTACATTGAATTGCATCAAATTGCAAGTAGGAAGTGTCTGGTATTGCCAAATTTTAAATATTGATTTAAGTAGTTTATTTAAATATGTAATTTATACACATGGTTTGATTAATAAACTACTACTTACAAAAATAGAACCGTTGGTTCCTTATTTTCATTAAGATAGACGCAAGTTCATGATAAGACTTAATAGCATTCTTTTTCAATAGTTTTATATATTTGTGAAATGGCTATTAAGGGAGGGAGTGTGACTATAAAAATACAAGTTTAAATCACGAAAACAACCTCTTAATGTATCGGGCAGGAAACAGAATCAACATTAACTACTGTAAATGTCTATACCTTGAGCATGCTTCCATTGCTAATCATTTTGATCCTGACAGTGTTGCTATTCAGATAAAACTCCCTTTTTGCCACAGAAGACGCTAAAACAATAATCTTTCAGTCGCTGCAGATCTACTACAGAAATGCAACATTAATCCAAAACCTATAGACATACTGATGTCCCAACAGTAATTTGTTTTCTCCTATACCATCACTCAATGCTATGGCATTCAGTAAATTTAATTTGAGGAGCAATATCATGAAGCTTAACCTGTCTAGCATGGGGTGCAGTGCTGGAATCAAATCCATTTGCCTAGATATAATCCTGTTGAAGGTTCAACAGAACTCAATAGCACTCATTCTAAGCACTGAAATACTAAACCTTATTTGGTTCACATAAAAAAAACCCTTCCAAATTGTTAACCAATTGACTATTTCAAAAGGGGAGCTGCCATATTGATGCCTAGCCCACGGCAAGATAAGAATGAGGTAAATATGAGTTCCAACATATTCTCTGCAAGAACAAAGCACATTACAATTGTTCTTACTCCTGTCTTCCGGATTCCAAAAACAAACTAGGGGTATTAATATCAAAAAGCATAATGACCGTGGGGACAGATGCACTGAAGGCAAAACTCCTACGTTTTGGGAGTTGGGACCTATGGTCTTGCCATTTCAGAGCAATTCTTGAATGTATTTTCAAGGATTTGCCAGAAAATGAGAATTTCAAGCATGAAGTAGTTTTCCTACATGCCAAACTTCAAGAGATCTTTTCACCAGTTCTGTATACATGCTGGCAGATAGGTCTTCATTCAGACAAGTCAAAGAAAACCTACCATTGACTGATGAAGACATAGAGACCACTAAGATGACCTGTTACAGGTTTGGAAGCACTTCATATTCTTTTATTTGGTATGAGCTAAGTCATATAGAAGTAAGAGGGAGTATGAAACAAGGAGATGAGGTCTAGAAGAATGCACCAGGGAGTGGGTTCAAGTGCGACCATGCTGTGCAAAAATGTATGCCCAACATGGAAGCTGATAAAGGGAGTTTATGGTCAAACAAAACCTATACAGATGAAAAGGACAGAATGGAAGAACTCCCTAGAGCTGCAAGCCCCACCCCGTCTGCACTGGATTTATTCCCGGGACTACCCTAAATGTCTAGTAGAGAGGTATAATATTGAACAAATTGACTACTAAGTTACTAACATAACAAATAACAACAAAGTTCTGTAACAGATAAACGGCATAGATGTACAAATTCACGACTCAAAAAAGACATAAATCTGAGTTGCTCAATAATTAACAATAATATAGTGAAAAAGCTGAGGAAGAAACAATAATAATGTTGATATTATGTCCTCAAGATTCCAAAAGCATACAAACAAAACCAAGGCTAAAGAAAGAGGTTGGTTCATCAATAACAACTGGAAAATATAGGAAACTTCAATCTTCCTCCTCGCCTTCATTCTCAGCAATGTTAAAGTATCGGAGTTCATAAACATTACGGTCTTTGTTGGAAGCAATGACGCGAAGCCAATCCCGCACATTGTGTTTCTTCAAATACTTCTTCGTCAAGTACTTCAAGTATCTAAGCAACCAAAACCCATTACAATTAATCACAAAATGTAAGACTTTTTTTTCAATCAAATTTCAACAATAATCACATATCTAGTTTCAATCCAACATAAATGAATATTGCGTAAATCCTAATACATATAGAAAACGCGGATAAACTTAAAATGCTCTTTTTTCAAAATGGGATTACCGTTTGGAGAAGTTGGAGTCAGAGGTGACGGTGATTTTGGACTTGTCGCGAGTGACGGTAATAGAGTCGCCAAGAGCACCGGCTTTGCCGCCGACTTTGATGCGTTCCTGGAGGAACTTTTCGAGAGAGGCGATGTCCATGATCTTATCCTCCACCGGCTTTGCGCAGTCGATCGTGAAAGTAGCTCCTTTCTTCTTCCCCTTGGCAGGTGCTGCTCCTCCTCTGCTCATTTTCGTCTATTGATTGATTGTCGACAACCTAGATCAGAACACACTCAATCAAAACACAATCGTACCACAAAGACCAGTCAGATAAAGAGTGGCAGTAGTAGTGGTACCTGGAATTGAAGAAGCTGAAGCAAGGGTTTTGGAGGATATGGAAACGGAGGCTAGATTAGGGTTCTGGGCAGATAATAAGCAGGATAGTGATGAGCTCTTAATATTGGGCCTAGTGGGCCTATTTAATATTTTCATGTTCCTAAGTCCAAAATTTACCCAAATCATCTTTTTCCAATATTATAAAAAATAAATAAGGATTTATTATGTAATTTGTTATAATTATACAAATCATCTGTAAAATTCAGGTATGTCGGAATCTTTTTTTATTTAAAAATTTTGATTCAAAAATCCAAACTTCAAACTAAAATAATATCATTTTATTATTTAAATCTACTCGGCCCGAACCGATCTGACTTTTTTGAGTTGAGACTCTATTTGGACCGAGTTAACCTGGCCTGACCCTTTTGGCCCAAGCCAGTATGCCATCTCTAAGGATGCCAAATTGCAAGACATTAAGCTTTCTCAGAACTCGTTTGAAGGAAGTTCAGGTGCAACAAACAGCAATTGGAACAGCATTCACTTAAAGCATGTTTAAGAAGAAAGAGGTACGACAAGAGTGTCAATCTTCTTGCAATCTTAAGTTTCTTAAGAAACCGCAAAGTATGAGTTGAAACAAAACTCCTCATCCAAAACTGAAGAAACATTGAAAATACCCAACAAAATAACAAATAGGTGTACAAACACAAATAATACTTCCTCCTCTCTTGTCTCTTTTTAAGTTTCTCAGTAAGTTCTTTAGAGGGGGCAGGGTGGAACGTCAAGAGTGGTTCCAGCTTGAATCATGCCCCATCCGATAAGACGCCAGTGCTTCTCAACTCGTCTACTCAGAGCTATCTTCTCTCCTTTACTTGTACAGACTGGAGATGTCAGTTGTAACTTTGCCAAATCATTCTTTACTGCAATCACTCTTGCACCAGTCGACATGGATCCAATGTTCAACATCAGAATCTCTGCCTTCGCCAGCTTCGACACCTTTCCCTGCTTCTCTGACCCCTTTGTCCTCACACCAATTAGTCGCCGTAGGAGGAAGAAATTAACCTGCATGGTCAAATAGTAATGCAATAGTGAATAAACAGTTTAATCCGAAAGAGCAAGGTTTCACAACGATATTCTGGTTCAGTCCCTAACCTCAAGCTCAACAAAGACTTCAGGTAGGGATCCCACATCACCAAGCACCTGACCGACTAATCTATCAGCACGTGTCAAAGTTGGGTCCATCGTTGTGCCCACACCAATAAGACCTCCAGGTACTGCAAATTGCAGCTCGTTCTGCTCAGCGTACAACGAAACTATTCTAGTATATATTGGTGTGCATTTGACATTTCCAGCCTCATCTTTCACAACAATTCCCGGACGAACCTCAATATCTTGATTCACCTTCAGAACACCCTGCAAAAGGATGATTGTCAACAACATTAACCACATATGTTTCAGCTGGCTTAATGTTTGTAGATAATAGATAGTTATTTTATGTGACTGCAGCATTCTACATCAACGACTAAATGAAGGCTTCCCGTCGGCCACCCCATAACCTTAAACATCCAAGCACAACTAAAAAAATTTCACCACTTATATCCTCCTCTGTAATGTGACATAAAGGACTTCATACAATAGTGTTACATAAATACCAACAATAACTGTATAAATAAGTGGAACTCAAAACTTACCCTGAAGATACTTCCACCAGCAACACCACCTTTTACCTCATCCACATCAGATCCAGGCTTGTTTACATCAAATGAGCGGATCACGATCATATTAGGTGGTGAGATGAAGTTCCTCTCTGGAACAGGAATCTTTTTGACAATGTACTCACACACAACATCAATATTATACTTCAGTTGTGCAGAAATTGGCACCACTGGAGCAGCATCAGCAACAGTTCCCTGCAAATGAAACATCATAAAGAATCAGTATTACCTGGATCTTTTTTGTCTGGTAAATAACAAACTAATTATAATGAAAAAAAAAGATTATTGGATCAATGCATGCCAAGACAGTATCGAAGAAGGCACCAAGGTACTAAACCTGAATAAACTTTTGAATAGCCTCATGTTGGTTGATGGCTACATTTTCCTGAATTAGATCAACCTTATTTTGGAGGATTATTATGTGTTGGAGGCGCATAATTTCTACAGCAGCAAGATGCTCAGAAGTTTGTGGCTGTGGGCAGCTCTCATTTGCAGCAATTAGAAGTAAAGCTCCATCCATGATTGCTGCTCCATTAAGCATTGTAGCCATAAGAATATCATGACCCTACAGTAAAACAGAAATATCTATCACTTGCAGGTAAAAATAAACTGGAGTATAACTTATTCACACTGACAGACTAAAACAACAAAATATAACACATCTACCAAAATACAAGATAATTTGATGATTAGATAAATTGGACAGCAGATATATAACTCAAAGCATATTAAACAATACTACAACATAGATCTTAAATGAAAAGAAACTGCATGTAGAAATTTCCTTTACAAGGAAAACTTTGAAGTCTTACTGGGCAATCAACAAAAGATACATGTCTCAGCAACTTCATCCTACAGTTTTCGAATCCGGGCACATCACACATGGGACTATCTTCCTTTCCGCTTCCATATGCCCTACAAGGACATTTCTCATTTATTAATCAAATGAAACATGATGTTGTAATATGCAAGTATACATCACTTACTTGTAGCACATAGGTCTGGGGCAACGCTCATCTTCACATTTGTATATCTTTGCATTTGCGTATCCAAGCTTAATGGTAATGTTCCTCTCCAGCTCATTTTTAAAACGAACAGTCTGCAAATAAATGGAACTGTCTACACTTGCAATTTGCATTTAATATTGATACTAACACCATAACTATCAAAGCAGGCACAATCCTGCAAAGACATGACTATGCAGGTAACTAGGTAGTCTTTCACAACAGCAGTTATATTCATCTCACGTTGCCAAATTAGCAAAGATCTGAATATTGATTAAGCACCATAAAATTGCACAAGTGTGTGCAACTAAATCACCTGAACACCAGATATTGCTTTCACAACAGTTGACTTGCCATGTGCCACATGACCTATAGTGCCTGATAACAAGAAAGTGAAAATGGAAATGAAAATGATAGTCAATTTCCATCCTAAGCTTACAATAAAAACCAACTAAAGCCAAAATTCGAAATACAGGTGCTGAGGCAAATGGCTATTAGTGCTCTTCAAGGAGTATTTACAGTCTATGGGCAACACCATCACCTATATTTATAGTTGCTTGGCGAGATATGACTTCTGGAGAAAGTGGATGCAATGTTTTTACATCCAACTTACTCAAGTCCTGTTCCATCAAACCTTTTCGTGACATTTTGACAGTCGTTAAGTTTCCCTCTGCGTCAAAAAATTATTTTTTAAATTCAGCAGATCAGAAGAAATTCAATTGCATAAGCACACACACTGAAATCTAAAACTGCAACTGATACACAAAGTTCTTGTAGGTTATCAAAATACAGAAAATTTTAGCATATTTCTGATCATATAGATACTAATCAATCCATCTAAACAATAAATAAAAATAAATACAGTTAAAAAGTCCATACGTATAAAGTATAAAGAACAAAAATAAGAATCTAAACTAAGGGAACCTTAACTCTAACCTAAAGGGAACCTTACAGTCAACTCCTACAATTACCCAATCCAGAGCAATGACTCCCCAAAGCCCTAAACTTTCAAAACAAAAATCCCTTAAAATCCCCAAAAGAGACCATAGAAGAGAAAAGAACGCAAACCCACCAAAAACCTTGAAATTTTAAAACTTGAAGATCCACAGGTGGCAGAGTAAGCAAAGCATATCCCCCAGCTCCAACAAACTTCATTTCCCAATACACTAAACGAGAGCCTCCAGTTCAATCTCCCCAGAACCCAAAAGCACAACTTTTCACGGTGGACTCAAAAGCAAACACCAACCAAGCCCTCAGCAATTCAGAACTAAAACACCCATCAAACTCAGAAAACAATACTCAAAATAGACCAAAAGACTCCGTAACAGAAATACAAAAAATGCTCCAAAAATCGCTTACAGATAAGAGACAACAACGAAAAGACGACTTAGAGAAATGAGACTGCATGAACCTGAACGTGTCGAGAGCCCTGACGACCGAGATAGTGAGAGGAGGTTCGGGAGGGTATTTGGCTTAGTTTGCGAGAGAGGGAGCAAGGCGAGCTTTTATAGGAAAATTATGCAGACTTAGCGTCGGCTTTTAGGGATAGTGAGAGAGAGAGAGAGAGAGCATGAAATTAAGTATAGGGAAGAGTTTAATTATTGCATTAATTATTTAATTTTTATTTTTATTTTTATATAAACAAATTATTATGCAATGTGTATGAAAGATATTTTATACATTATAAAATTTATACATATATTTTTTATTTAAATAAATAAAACTATATATAATAATTTTTATATTTATATATTTTAATTTAGATGATAAAATAAAACCAATATAAATTATTATTTTTAAAGGTTTTGATTAATGTAACATATTATTAATTTTAATATATTAAAAGTTTCTACAGTATAATTGATTCTATTTAATATATATACTAAATTTTGCTTAAACAAAATTAAATTAATTTTATAAAATAACTTTCATATTTTTTAAATTTTTATTTAGAAGATAAATTATCTAAATAGTAATTATTATATTCAAAAGTTACTTTGAAAATTATTCTTATAAGTAAATTTCCAACTCTCAAGCTTTATGATATTATTTTATCTTTTTATTATTTTGAATAAATCATGTGAAAATTTTAAAGTTTGTGTGATTGTTTTTTATATAAATTAAAATATTCTTAAAATTAAACTTAAGCTCAATTTCAACCATTTATGATTAATTAATCATAATTTATTTAATATGAAAGTTCATTAAAATCAAGTTGGAAGCAATCAAGATTAAATGTTCAAATCTCTTAGCCTTTATGATTTTAGGGTTCCTCTGATTGAATTTTATACCCAATTTTATTTATAGATTAAGAAATGTCAGATTAACTTAATAATAAGTGTTTTTAAAAAACTTGGATTAGAATTATATAAAGACCAATTTGAATTATATTATAGCATTAAAATTTATATATGAGAAAATGAAGAATAGTCAAATTGGTAGTGAAAAAACATGAGGGTAAAAAGTCACGTGTTCTATTCTCCCTAATTACGTTCTTTTAATTAAGTCTGTCGTACAAGACTTATCTAGTGCGAAGCTCCCAATTGACATAATTTACAGGCTATTGCATAATTCCATAAATTTACCCAGTACGCATCTAAAGGGTAGCAACTGCAGATTTCTTTATTTTTAAAAAAATATCTGATTTTTCTTTTTTTGAATCAAGAACACAGTAGATCAAGAAAAAGATAATAAGATAATAAGCCAATACTCAGCCTGAATCCGAGCTCGAACTGTATTCATACTTCATACTCGGTCTGGATCTGATCAAACTGACTTCAATTCATTGATTTTGAACTAATCAGGATCAGGCTTGAACTTTTCTGTCATCTTTAATCTTAGCGAGATGCCAGTTAACAGTAGTTGGAAAATAACCACATCATTGATTCATAAAAATGTTTGTTTCCGAATGCAGATAATCTAACAGGGAATCACAGTCCTCTTGCTAACTTCAAATCAACCTTCTAGGCATTGTTAAAACCAATATGTTATCTGCGAGTTGCAGGAATGAAGTAACACAATGTATCAAACATTTACAACATAACTTTCCGGTACAAAAAACAGACCTGTCTAATGGTAAAGTTGCGAAGAACATGAGCTAAAATCGTCGGATATCTTTCGGGGGCTTAAAGTTGATGGGATGGGTTTCTGGGGTTGCATTCTCGTCTTCTTTCCACATTTTTATTGTTTTGTCAGCTTCACATGTGACAAGTCTTGAACCAGTTACATCATAAGAGAGAGCATAAATACCAGCTTCACTGTCCAATGATCCTGGAGTAGTTTTAATCGTATGAATGTTAATATTAGCTTTCCTTCTATCCCACAACTTTGGACAACTAAACATAACAGGTGGCGGCAGATCTTACCTGGCTGTACAATTGTTTGAGAATGCTGGAAACTATGACCACTCCTCCAATCCCAGAACCACAAACTCCCATTGTCACCTACAATACGATGAATGGAAACTCGTAAGAAAATCTTATTCACCAAATGGAAGAGACAAGTACTCCTCCTTTCCACCACTTAACAAGTAAGGAATCAAATGCAGGCCAAGGTTGCAGGTAACGAAAAAAAAAAAAAAAAAGCTGAACTCAATTATATTGACAGTTGATCATGGACCAGGAATAGGAGGAAGGGCCCCTAGCTTTTGGCCCGAGAAAGTACTAGTTTTCAAATAAGCAGAGTGAAGATTAGTCTCGCACGAGCCATCTTTAAGGTCATTTCTGCATAAACTTGACCCTCTTTTAGAGTAAAGACCTGACATGCAACCTAATACTCTACGTAAAGGTTATGACAAACCAGAATGTCACTAACAAATTACTCACAGCTTGGAGCATTATTACATCAAGACTAAGAATAAAATATATCCTGTACCTCCTGTAGCCATCACACCATCCTCATTGACAGCCATTGCATTGATTATGGTTTTCTGTTGGGACCTGCTCAAAAAAGAGAAAAAAACGGTCAATCATAAACAAAATTACATGGTAATATAATCGATGACAAAAGTTGAAATAAAGATAAACAGTAAACAGTTCTGACCACATGTAAAGACATAACTTGAAATTTATCAACGAGTTATATAAAAGTATCATTAAAATATAACTATTAAATGCCATTGAGACATTATCTAGTTCTACAGTCACACTTATTTCAGCACATTTTTATAATTCTTATATATCCTGGCCCCCAACTAAATTTAATGATCCTATAGAAAATGCCCTGTCACAAGATGGATTGGTATAAAAGACACCGTTCAATCTTGAATAAGGTTAAAGGACCCAATCGGTGTGCACCAACAAGGACATATGATAACAGAACACTATGAGTTTACTGAACATATAGCAAAATATGTCAAGTGCATCGACAGCAACACCAGAATTTACAGCATTCTCTTTTGTCCCAAAGGAACAGATCACTTGTGTACTTCAAAGAACCTTGTAAATTAGTCATCTGATACATATCAAGTGCAAAAGCCCCATGTCCACACCGAAGATGCAAATTTGAAAAGAATACAAGGATATACTACAGTTTTAAGCAACAGTGTTTAACAACTTACAGCATATTGTGCAAAAAATCTCCTTTGGGAAGACTGAACTTCTTAATATTGTCAGCAGATGCAGATGCAAAACAATTCCTGAGAAAAAAAAATAGACGAATACATATAAGATTCACATTGTTACAAGAGCGAATGTAAACAGAAACAAATGAAAAATATTTTTCATACTCTGTAGGATGCAATGCCATGGCACGTACAGATTTCTTGTGATGTGTAAGTGTTAACATGGTCTTACCTGCAAGGAAAATATTTCTTAATCAAAAGAAAAAAAGCACAAACAATAAATTCAGAATTCTTGCAAGAGGCTCCAAGGTACCATTATGTCTCAGGTCCCAGAACCTGATGGTTGAATCATGAGAACCAGTGACCACTTGTGGATCCTGTAAAGAGTGTAAAAGTATGCCACTGACAAGGTAAGTTCCAGAAAGACCGCACAGATGTCAAGAGATTCAATAAAAATACACAAGAAATGTGGATTACCAACAAGCATTGATTTTTGTTAAAATATGTGAAAGATGGTATCAAACAACCTATATTGACAAGTACAGAGAAATCATAGGTACGCCCTCTTTTGATAGGGGACAAATAAATTACTATTACATCTACTAACAACTATATCATAACAATTTCCATGTGACAAATCAACTAACACTATAGACTGCCAAGAGATCTCCTTGGAGATTACAATATCAAGGAAATAACCAAATTAGAAAATAGAACACAATATAGAGAACAAGAGTGCTTACCGTTGGTCGTGTAAAAACAGAGCAAACTGTATTATCGTGTCCAGATAGAGCAAAAACTTGCATCTTGGTACGAATATCCCAGACCTGACAAATATTCCCATATTAGATGTTTCCTTCCAGACTTAGCACAGTCAGTCGTCAAACTTATCTCAGTAACGCAAATAGAATCCGTACCCGGCAAACAGAATCACGACCTCCAGTAAGCAAAAGATCAATAGTAGGGTGAAGAGCCAAGCAATAGACACCACTTAGATGACCATGATATGACCGAATAACCTAAAAATTATGTCAAACTGGTCAAAATTCAGAACCGTACTTAGATATGAGTACTTCTACCAGGTCAACAATCTTACCTTATTCTGTTCAAGGTCCCAACATTTCACCTGTTTGTCATCCCCAGCAGAAAACATGTATGTATGCCTTTTGCTGACAGCAAGGCCTGCAAAGAGCAATAAACTTACCAATTAATTCTTGAAAAACAAGATTAGTCACATACAATTGCAGTAACACAGAAGAGAACAAGAATTAGCTACCTCGTACTTGTTCAATGTGTCCTGTTAGTGTCAGCTTCAACCTTCCAGAAGCAAGATCCCATATCTAGTCAACCAAACAAAAAATAACACTTTTAACATTTCGTTCCACTAATTGTTTTGAGAATTGTCTAGCTATTTGATGAGATAACACCCAAACAACAAACAATATGTGAAAATAATCACAATGGAACCCATAGATTTTTATTTCAACCATTTTCCATTAATAACAACTCAAAAGAATTTTATTAAAGAAGATTGCATTGAAGTTATTTTGACTTCTATATCATTACCATCATATGTTGCACAATTCAAATTTTCCTCCACCCGTTTAGAAAGAAATAGAAGGATTAACAGGAACTTGGGAAAGAAGAACGACAGAAAAGGAACCTCAATTGTAGCAATTCAGAGCTTTGAATAACATCACAGGGAAAAACGTTCAAATGCCAATACCTTGATAGTTCGATCTGCAGAACCTGTGCAGAACCAATTATTACTTGGATCAAATGCAACAGATCTTACCCACCCCAAATGGCCACTAATGACCTGAAAAAATAATTTTCATACTGTAAAAAAGAGCCACTCTTCAAATAAAGAAATAAAGGAAACCATAACAAAGACAACATATCGCAGTAGTAGATAAGTGCAACAGGGAGCTTGTCCAACATTATGGTTGACAGAGAGCTAGACTAGGTTAGTATCTGACAATAACATAGCCCAATTAAAAGGGTCATACAGTTCAAGTGTTTTATTTAAGGTTATTGAAGTATTCTTAGTTATAATGTAGTATTTCACTTATTTAATCAGGCATACTACTAGGATTGGTACTCACTATCTGATAAATATGTAATTCCAATTTCTTTTGACCTCAATAATATTAAAAACTACTTTCTCTTAATTGAACTTAAATTTCATTGTTTGGAACTTGTTTATAAATCCGTCAGGCTATAATCAAATGCTAACCTTTGTTTTCATGCTAATATCCTCAGTCAATCACAAATCATGAGGTAAATAATACTACTGCAAGGGTACTTCAAAAAGTGAAACACCTCGACTAACAGAAATAGAAATGTTTTACCCTATAATTCTTCCATGGAGGATGCCAAACAGGACGGGGCCATTTGCTTGGAATTCTTTCCATTAGAGCAGCAGTTGAGAAGTTCCTATAAGATGAGAATCAACAACACTTGAGCAAAATATGTTTACCTTATGCAGGGGAAGATACATGAAATTTTCATTTCCATGCATCGTTTTTTTAAAATTAAGAAAGAGGTGTTCATATACTTTACTTCCTTGAAAAAGAATACATGATCTTTAAAAAAATAGCTGCATTGACAACTACAAATTTAGATATCCAAAATCACAATAAGAGGCACCAACCATGTAACCTGTGCCAATTCGTAAGGCTAAACCAACCACTTAAAGCAGCACAAATAGTGCGGAAAAAATATATATATAACTACAACAAGCATCGTGAAGATAGTGGTGCCAATAACAATTTATTGCTCAATATAATGCATAATAATTTGTTCAAATCCTATAAAGAGATAGACAGTGCAGATCAAGAACCAATCCAAAGGGAAAGATGTTTAGAAACACCGCATTGTATGGATGAAGATAATGAGACAAAATCAAAATACAAGAATGCTGATGGAAGTGGTGAACAATAGGATAAACAATAAAAAGCAGAATTCAAACCTCTCAGATGGACCTGAAGCAGAGATTACTGCAGTACTTTTCCCTGAAAGACCTACATTATTCCTGAAGAGAAGATGAAGATAATTAGCAAAACAACTCGAGAATTCCTAACCAAATCATTAATTAGATGCAACTGGATCCATCACATGGTAATAACTCCACAAATACACCAACAAGATATTCAAGTCCACAAATAACAGAAGGGGAAGATATAGACCAGTGCACAAAATGCCAGAAAAAAATTGCTACCAAGGAAACACATAGTATCCAATTTGTAAGAGCAAATAAAAGCAATGGAAAAAACAGAAATTAACAAATAAAGTTCTATAAAAAGGGCCAAATGTCATTATGAAAAGCAATATAATAAATAGAAGGAACATGGAGAAAAATGGAAGGGTGGGCTTGGGATTATGAAAACCACTCACATTGGCTTTGGTTGGAGAGATGGACCAACAACTAATGCATTTTGAGCTCCACTCTTTCGTGAATCTTTAGACTCATCAGGGCCTGGATAGTAATAAGAAGTTGAGTCTCAACAAGTTTCAGGTTTTAATAATATTACAACTAGACTATAGAAATAAAGAAAGTTATTAATAACTCCCCTGAAGTATATATCTTGTTTCACATAACAACACTAGATCTTATATACCACAGCATCAAATGAAAATTAGGGCACATCTCATTTTAATATCTCTTACATATACATCTTGATTCACAAACCAAAGTGGACCTTGCATAACAAAGCATCAAATGAAAATTTGAGCACATCTCATTTTAATATCTCTTACACACACACACATGCAAATGAAGCATCTTAGAGATGATCCCACCACCAGAGTCATATCCATTAAGTTAGAGTTGAAACCCCAAGAATACAAGGTTCATACCCCATTACTATAAGAATTTAACCCACTTTTCCATTTGATGTCCACTCTGATGCTCAATTATTTGACTTACAAGTACAACATTAAAACGAAACTTATATTAAAAAACATCCTAGGACAGAATGACATTCTAAACGTGCTATTTTCGAGCTAGATAGAGGAATCTGAAGGTCCAAAGACAAGTATTGATGTGAGCACGACCACGACACTTTGTAAGAAAAATGGAACCAAATATGAGCTAGTAATGCTGGAGGGATCAATAATAAGATCAAGAGCTAAGCAGTTCAAAGAAACTCTTCAATCCTACATGGGCCGAATTATAGATGGCATGGAATCTCAAGAGCCAATGAGGGTCAATAGCATCATAACTAATCAAGTTGGGCAGCCCATCATAATAAACAATGTCTAGGGTTAGAATGGATGAAAAACGAATTCTATACAGAAGGATTTCTTGTCTTCTTCTATTGCATCAAGAATATAATTCTTATCCAGGTAAACACTTGTGGCGAATTTCTATCCTTGTTTTTAAATCAACTTTATTAATATGTGTTTCCTTTCATATAATTGATTGGGTGTTCATTAGGGTTGGGGATTTCATCTTGTTTATATTCTACTCAAAGTGTGTGTTTAAGGAGTTTCAGGTTCTTTAGCCTTGGGATTCCGCGTCCTGTATTCTAGTCCCCACTAACATAGACAACAATGATAACGCCAATCACTAAATACCTGGAAGAGCAAGAGCGTTGGAAGGCACAGAAGGTTCGTGACCACGACCAGTTGCATTCGAATTGGCTTGATGTGGAAGTTCACTTGCACTCTTAATTCCTTTATACTCCACATTTATCTACAGAAATTTCAATAAAACCCATTACAACCACAACTCTACGCAGAAGAAACTACGTCTAACAAATCAAGAACCTCGTTGAAGTAAAAGGAAACAAGCAAGTGAAGACTTCAAAAAAGAAAGTTCCTTTTTTCCTTCGGAAGACCTTACCTACGTAGAACAATAAACGAAAGGAGAACATAAACTAACCTTGTGGCTCATGCGAATTCTCTTGCTGCGAAAGCCCGCCCCAAAAAAAACCCAAATCAATCAAGAGGGTACCTCAATCAAGAACAATAATTCAAGGATAACACAAAAAGCTAGGTTCATTGGAAGAAAATAATAACTTTAACAAGAAAAAAGACCTCTCGGAATCGGGCGGAGTGAACTGGCCGTGCACGGGAGAGAAGAGATCGAGGGCTCGCTTCAGTGACTTGAAACTGAGCTTTTTAAGGGACTGTGGCTCTACTGGTTCCATCTCCAGTGTAGGACCAGGCATTGCTCTCTTACCACTCCCTATCAGAGATTGTTAGGGTTCACGGATCTGCACTTGAAACAAAATTGAAGACGAATTACTAGGGTTTTGGAGGACGGAAATTACTGCGCGAGATAGAGAAATGAAGGCTTCGGTGATTAGTGGAACATCTCCGGACTTCAAGATTTCTTATACAGTACCAATCAAATTCGCCTTTTTTCCGATTGTTATTCAAATATTATTACATAGAATTAGAGTTACGAATACCATATCGAGCTCGGTATCAGATTGAGCTCTGGAACAAAACTATATTGATACCAAGTGCTATTTTGAAAATTTTTTTAAAATTATGAAATAGTTCTTAAAATTTTTAAAAATTGCAAAATAGTCCATATTAATATATTATATAGTTGTACTGTACACTTTACTAGTTTACTGTTTACATCAACCATGTTTTCAAAAATC